>JABUQX010120406.1:12500-20583 GCA_015478945.1 Trachelipus rathkii | reverse complement strand
TTTTCAATATTTCCACATTATTATTATCTTGTAGTTAATTATTTTTTTCCATTAGATTATATGGGGTTTCATGTAAAAAAAATAAACCAATACCATAGGATAAGAATGCCGCAGGTAGGCATCATGCATGGCAGACCCGCCGCAGCAAGCGCTCGCTCCAAAATTTGCGGCGAGCGGTGCCGTGTATCTATTTTACTTCGCGTGGCGCGATTTTAAGTTATATAATCATAATATATATAATATATATACTATTTATATATATATATATATTATAATATATATGTATATATTATATATTATATATATAATGTAAATATAAAGACCAATTATATTAAACTTTTCACCTCCAATCATATAAATATTACATTCTTTTTATTTAATTTGGAAAAATTGAGAAAATTCGTATAAAATCCCTCAAATGAAATAATTCTCAGATAGCATTTCCTTTATAATCATATGCCACTTAGGAACACTTGTTCCTGATATTATATTTATATATATATAAATATTAAAATATAAATATTATTATATATATTATATATTATTATATATATATATTAATATATATATATATTATATATATATATATATATATATCTATATATTGGTAAACATACGTGTATATATTATATATATATATATATATAGTATATATATATATATATTATATATATATATTTATATATATTATATATATATATATATATATATATATATATATATATATAATATAATATTATATATATATTACTATATAGTAGGGAGTGGATATTGGTAGTGTCCTGGGCCCCCGCAGAATCCTAGGATTTTGCCCTTGACTTTTTTGAGCCGCAAATTTTTACCTGCCTTGACCTTTTTTGGGGCCTTGACCCTTTTTTCGACCCACCCTTTTGGACTTCATGGGTCATGTTTTGGGCCCACTGGTATTTTTTTGGAACCCTAACAAGTTTTTTGGCAACTAAATTATTTTTTGGCACCCTAATTTTTTTCGGCAATTCGCCTAGATTTTTGCAACCGCTTCGAAAGACAGGGTGCGCCAACGTTGCGCAGCAACCGTTGTACGTACCCCATCCTAATTTTTTTCGACCAACCTTTGGTCTTCCATGGGTCCATTTTTTGCACACGGTAATTTTTGGCCACCTTTAGGGGCTTAGCCCGTTTTTGATGTCTTTACCTTTGTTTGACCATGATATTTTCGGACTTTACCTTGCCATATACCATGGGTCCATTTTTTGGCCCACGCCAATTTTTTGGCCACTCGTGTCCCACCCCTCCAACATATTTTCGTTCCTAACTGACACGCATGTATGGTATCTTTTCCTAACTTGAACACTACACACATTACACACAGCACACATCACACACAACACACACACACACACACACACATCACACCTTAAACTATACACACATTCACTATTTGACACTTATTTACACATCATCACATATGATCACTTACTTTTACCCATAGTACCCACTTACATGTTCCGCATAGACCTTACATTCTACACTTTAGCACACACACACACACACACACTGACACTTATACACACACATTCACTATGACACTTATTCACTATAACACTTTACATTTTCCCATAGACACTCTACATTTACACTTATACTCACGTACAAACACACGACCAAATCCTTTGTCTTCCATGGGCAAATTTTGACCCACCTCAAATTTTTTGGTCCGCCCTTTAGGGACTTAGCCCTATTTTTTGACTGACCTTGACCTTTTTTTGTCCTTTACCTTTTCCCCAAAGCTTGACATGATACCATGGGTCCATTTGACGCCAACGCCTACACATTGATGGCTTTGATTGGTTCCCAATCACTCGTAAGAGTATCTAGGGATGTTCTATGTAGTGTTCTATGAGTGCCAGGTGGTAAGTGCCAAGTGATGCCAAATGAGTGGCGCAAGTGGAGTGCCAAGCGAGTGCCACAATAATGCCAAGTGAGTGCCACATAGTGCCAACTGAGTGCCACTTTTTGTCAAGCCTTTTCTAAGCCTCCCCTGAGCCTTAGAATAGGCCCCATATGGGTGTCTATTCCCCTAGGCTTATAAGGTATGAGGATATCGATTGTGTATTTACAATCTGCTAGATATGCTTTCCTACTATGAGTTAGTATTTTTATACACGCACTTATAAGCCCACTTACACCTCCATAGACACTTTACATTAAACCATGATAACATACTTACACTCAACACCCTCAGGTACACTTACACTTACACTCACACACTCGATATTTTAATGCCTCAACTTTGATGCCCCAGCATAAATGCCTCAGCATTGATGCCTCAACTTTGAAAGTTCATCTTTGATGACTCATCTTTGGATGCCGTCATCTTTGATACCATCTATTTGATGATTCATCTTTGATGAAATCACCTTGATGGCTCATCTCTACCCCACATCATAGAACAGAGTTAATATTAAATGTCTTCCCCAGTTCCATAAGCTGCCCACCAGGGCGCAGTGTGCACCCTCCGCGCAAAGACAACCAACCCCACACCGCAGGTGCGTCCCGCCGCGTCCCCGCCGCCGCGTCCCCGCCCGGCAGGCGCAATTTTTCCGCGTTCCCCGCTCCCCGCGTGCGCCCGCAGGCGCAATATCCGCGCGAATGAAAAAATATATATAGCTATATAGTCATTCATTTTATTTCATACTTAACCATTTCAAAGAATTTCTTTCTAAATATACTATGAGTGCATTCATGTTTTTATTTCCTACTAAATTTTATTAAAAAACATTTTTCGCGAACCTAAAAACTGTAACTCATTACACACCTATTATTTAACACATATATTTAGTTAACATTATTTCCTACTCAATTCTTTTTTACGTTTTACGCAGTAACGTTAATAAATTTTTAAACATTGTATTTAAGAAGAAAAAATCCAGAGTGTCCCTGATATATAAACATTTTAATTTACTACAATTGTAACGAAATTTTACTAGAAAACATTTAACATTACATACCTTAAAGCAGTAAATCAGTCATTCAATAGAGGTGTTACCTAACACCTAGGGGGGATTAGTATGCTTTTGTTTTACTGCTTTTACATGCTTTAACTATTTTTAACCTGGCTTTAACTCCACATGTTTTATTGCTTTTAACTCATAATTTATTAACATTACATACCTTAAAGGAAGTAAATCAATTAAGAGGTGTAACTAACACAAGGGGGATTAAGTATGCTTTTTGTTTTAAACTGCTTTACTGCTTTAACTTCATGTTTACTGCTTTAACTCATATGTTTTAACCTGCTTTAACGCATATATTTATTAACATCTTACATACCTTAAAGCAGTAAATCAGTAAATCAATAAGACATGCCCCATAGCAAGAAGGGGATTAGTATGCTTTTTGTTTTAAACTGCTTTAACTCATGTTTTATCTGCTTAAACTTTCTGCTTTTACGCTTTTAACTTTCTGGCTTTACTGCTTTAACCTTTCTGCTTTAACCTGCTTTTAACTTTCTGCCTTAACTGTTTAACTCATATTTTTTACTACTTTACATAATTTATTAACATTATGCTTTTTTATTTTGTTTTAAAATTACTTTTTAATTTATTTTATTATTTTATTTATTTTTACTTATTATTTATTTTTATACGTAGTGTTATTTACTTCATGCCTATTGTTATTATTTAGAACACACACTTACACTTATACAAACATTCACTTATTATTTAGATCACACATTCACTATGACACTTTACATTTTCACCATGACACTTACATTTACCCTTACACACAACACAGATTTCTTTACACACGCAAGATTTACTTTACACTCACACAGATTTACTTTCACTCCACACACCCCGATTTACTTACACTCACACAGATTTACTTACACTCACAAACAGATTTACTTACACTCACACGATTTACTTACACACACAGATTTACTACACACAGATTTTACTTACACACACACACACACCCACACACACGCACACTCACGTACACATATAACGTATCAATTTATTAAAACATTTTATGTTTTTAATTAAACACGTACATTTATTAAAACATTAAAATATAATAAAATTATTTTCACAAGTTCCTTAAAACTTCTATAATAATCAATCATTATCTTTGAACAAAGAAATTTATTAATTAAGCTGTTAATCTTTTTGTTTATAAATTTTTATAACTATCAGTTTTAAAATAACTTTACTAAAATTTTATGAATCTTTATTAAAACTTATTTTACGTACCTTAAAAGCGTAATCAGCTAAACATAGAGGTGTTACCGGTAACACCCTCTACAACAAGCTATGCCACGTTTTGTTCTAATTGACTTACTTGCTTTACATCATCTTTACCCATGTAATAAGTATAAAAATAACAAATGTCTTCTCTGCTAACATAACATGTACTTTATATATTCAAATTTTTAAGTTCTTATTTAAAAATACCAATATTAACTTGACATTTATTTATTCGCGCCTCGATGTTAACTGAAAAATATTTCAAAAGTTTTTTAAATAATTCGGATTTTCTTTATATTATTATTATTATCTAATGTACATTGACAATCCAATCACGAGAAAACACAACAACCCGCACTCCTTACAGATACGAAACTGACCTGACCTCTCTCTGTAAAATGTGTTGAATAACTACTTTAGGCCTAAATCGCCCCGGGTACAAAAAGGATTATCCCTAAATTTAGTAGACTAGTAGTTTTTTCGAACACATTTCCAGAGAGAGGTCAGGTAGTTCGTATCTGTAAGGAGTGCGGGTTTGTTTTTTTGGGGTGGGGGTTTTTCTGCGTGATGATTGTCATGTACATGATCCATAATAAATAAAAAGAAAATTCCGAATTATTTAAAAACTTTGAAATATTTTTTAGTTAACATCGAGCGAATAATATAAAGGTAAGTGAATTAATTGTTATTTTAAAATAAGAACTTAGAAAGATTTTAATTAAATACATGTTATGTTAGCAGAGAAGAACTTATTTTAGGTTATTTTTTATACTTATTAATGGTAAAGATGATTAACAGCAGTAAGTCAATCAGAAAACAAAACGTGGCATAGCTTGGGGTATTGGGTGTTAGGTAACACCTCTATTGACTTTACTGATTACTGCTTTAAGGTACGTAAAATATGTTTTTAATAAAAATTTCAATAAAATTTTAGTAAAAGTTATTTTAAAACTTGATAGTTATAAAAATTTAATAAACAAAAAGAATTAACAGTTAATAATAAATTCTTTGTTCAAAGATAATGATTGGTTTATTATAGAACGGTTTTAAGAAAAATTTGAAAAATAATTTTTTAGTTATATTTGAATGAGTAATATAATGTACGTGTTTAATTAAAACATAAAATGTTTTAATACATTATACGTTATATGTGTAAGTGTGAGTTTGCGTGTGTGTGGGTGTGTGTGTGTGTGTGTGGTAAGTAATCTGTGTGTGAGTGTAAGTAAATCTGTGTGTGTCAGTAAATCTGTGTGTAAGAATCTGTGTGTGTGAGTGTAAGTAAAACTGTGTGTGAGTGTAAGTAAATCTGTGTGAGTGTAAGTAAATCTGTGTGGTGAGTGTAAGTAAATCTGTGTGGGTGTAAGTAATCTGCGTGTGTAAGTAAATCTGTGGTGTGTGTATAAAGGTAAATGTAAGTGTCTATGGTAAATGTAAGTGTCATAGTGAATGGTTGTATAAGTGTCATAGTGAAGTGTGTGTATAAGTTGTAAGTGTGGTGTGTGTGTGTGGTTTAAAATAATAATAACAATAGGCATGAAGTAAAATAATTACGGTATAAATAAAATAATAAAATAATAATAAAAATAAATAAAATAATAATAAGATAAATAAAAGTATTAAAACAAAATAAAAAACATAATGTTATTGAATTTATGAGCTAAAGCAGTAGATCAGAAAGTTAAAACAGTAAAGCAGAAAGTTAAAGCAGTAAAGCAGAAAGTTAAAGCAGTAAAGCAGAAAGTTAAAGCAGTAAAGCAGAAAGTTAAAGCAGTAAAACATGAGTAAAAGCAGTAAAGCAGTAAATCAAAAGCATACTAATCCCCCTTGGTGTTAGGTCACACTCTATTGATTTACTGGATTTACCTGCTTTAAAAAGGTGTATGTAATGTTAAATAAAATAATATGAGTTAAGTAAAACCATGGTAGTTAAAGGCAGGAGGTTTAAAAAAAAACATAGGGTTAAAGGAGCAGATAAAGAGGCAAGTAAACAAAAGCATACTAAATCCCCCCTTGGTGTTAGTAACACTCTTATTTGATTTACTGCTTTGACGGCTTTAAGGTATGTAATGTTAATCAATATATGAGTTAAAGTAAAACATATGAGTTTAAAGCAGTAAAACATTGAGTTAAAGCAGTAAAAACATGGTTAAAGCAGTAAAACAGAGTTAAAAGCAGTAAAACATGAGTTAAAGCAAGTAAAGCAGTAAAACAAAAGCAATACTAATTCCCTTGGTTTGTATAGGTAAAACAGCTATTGGATTATACTGCTTTTCATGCTCAAATTTACGGTAATGGTTAATAAATATAATGAATTAAGGAATAAACATAGTGAGGTTAAGCAAGTAAAACACATGAGTTATTAAAGCAGTAAGCAGTAAAACAACAGCTACTAATCCCCTCCTACCCCTAGGTGTTAGGTGTTGTAACACCTCTATTGATATCTGATTTACTGCTTTAAGGTATGAATGTTAATGTTTTTAGTAAAATTTCGTACCAATTGTAGTAATATAAATGTATTTCTTTCTTGCAATTTGAGATTTTTTACAACTCACATTCAATTTTTTAAATAAATTAATAAGTATTAAGTAAAAAATAAATGTTAATAAATATATGTGTTATAATAGGTCTGTAATGAGTTACAGTTTGAGGTTCGCGTTTTTAATATAAAATGTTTAAGTATGAAATAAATGAAATGCTCATAGTATATTTGAAAAGGAAATTCTTTGGTAGCTTTCATTTTCAAATACATTTAATTCGTATTTGTATATTTTTTACATTCATGTGAAAATGTGTGACTGCGGGCGCACGCGGCGGGCGGGTACGCGGAAAATTGCGCCTGCGGGCCGCACGCGGCGGGTGGGGACGCGGCGGATCGCACCTGCGGGTGCGGGTTGGCTGCCTTTGCGGGAGGATGCAGCGGCCTGGTGGGCAGCTTATGAACTGGGGAAGACATTATATTAACTCTGTTCTGATGATTGTGGGTAGAGATAGCCATCAAAGGTGCATTTCCATCAAAGATGATCATCATATAGATGGTATCAAAGGCATGAACGGCTCAAAGATGAGTCATCAAAGATTTGAACCTTCAAAGTTGAGGCATCATGCTGAGGCATTTATGCTGGGGGCATCAAGTTGAGGCATCAAAGTTGAGGCATCAAATATCGGAGTGTGTGAGTGTAAGTGTAGGTGTACCTGTGGGTGTGCGTGTAAGTGTATATGGTTTAATGAAGTGTCTATGGAGAGTGTAGGTGCTTATAGTGTTATAAAAATACTAACTCATAGTAGAAAGCATCCGAGATGTAAATATAACCAATCGATTCCTCATACCTTATAACCTAGGGGTAGACAACCCATATTGGGGCTATTCTAGGCTCAGGGAGGCTAGAAAAGGCCTTGAAAAAAGTGGCACTATGTGGCACTCACTTGGCACTATGTGGCACTCACTTGGCACTGTGTTGGCACTCATTGGCACCCACTTGGCACTCACCGCTGCACTCATCTATCACTCATAGAACACTAATAGAACATCCCTAGATTCTTCTTACGGTGATGGGAACCACTGAAAGCCATCAAGTTAAGCGTAGGGTCAAAATTGCACCCGATGGTATCTGTCAAGCTTTGGGGAAAAGGTAAAGGACAAAAAGGTAAAAGCAACATCAAAAAAGGGCTAAGTCCCTAAAGGGCGGCCAAAAATTAGGGTGGGTCAAAAATTGACCATGGAAGACCAAAGGAATTCGGTCGTTGTGTGTGTGTGTGTGTAAGTGTACATGTAAGTGTCTATGGAAAAATGTAAGTGTTATAGTGAATAAGTGTTAGTGAATGTGTGTATAAGTTGTAGTGTGTGTGTGTGT
>JABUQX010120406.1:0-7500 GCA_015478945.1 Trachelipus rathkii | reverse complement strand
GTATTCTCAACGATTTGGAGCAGCTGATAAAGGAACCGACATGCATCCCAGATCTCCCTAACCAATTCTGGAACACTTGATTTATGCTTCACCACTACCTCCCCTCGTTAAAAATTCAGCTATGTCTTTCTCTCCTATTACGTCGTAACTCACGGACCACAATCCTTGTAGCTCTTAAATTATAACACTTTCCTCTAGCAGCTCCAACATGCCCTAAGCGTATTTTCTGCACTTTAATCGGGCTACTTGGGAGACATTGTGTCCCTTCTTGGTATGAATACTGCTTTTACTCGGATGATCCTCCGACAACTGCTGAAAGAGTAGGTAGAGTCCGTAAGCACCGAGGGAATGAGGAGGCTCATACCATCTTCAACTAAATCTCTTTCTTAAAGGCCGTGGTTCGATTGCAATGGTTTCCGTGCCCTTTAGGATAGAGACAGTGCCTAATGGGAATGGAAAAACTCTCTTATTTCGTTTCTACCTATCAAATTCAGCCTTTCTTTCTTGCTGAAAATCGTTAATATATTGGCAATAGTATAATATATAGTGATATATTATATTATTAACGAGACATAATACATAAAACAGTCTAATGCTGAACTAATTCTTTCCACAAAAAGGTGCGTAATAGAGGCTATACGGTTTTTGTAATTCTATAACCTTATATAATACTAATATAAAAATGATTTCATTAACTGTTATGACTTCTTGCCAAAAACATCTTTTTTAATTAATACTTTCAATTTTATTACTAATGAATTCTGACTAAATCATTCCTTCTACGTGTCTTTATGGATTCAATGTAATAATTATAAATGGGTGTTACTTAAGCTTAAATTTAAATATACATACTTCTATGATAAACTACTTCCTTTTATCATAATCAAATTTCCACGGCCTAAATGGGTGATTCTTATCGGTCATAGTGTCTGCACTTTTTTTCTTATTATTATTTCATCTAATGAACCAAATTATTTTATATTCCACTTATTTATTTAATGCGTGATTTTAAGACTGAGCGTGTTGAATGGTCCAGGGGTTTCAACCGGCATAAATTGCCTTTTAAATTATAATTGCAGCTTAAGTAATTTTTCCATCCCTTAATTTATAATGAAAATTAACTGAATATAATAATAATAGTTAATAATCATTTTAAATAGATTCCTTAAGCTCTGAATAATAATAATAATAAGTAAATAATTACATTACTCCGGAAAGGATCAACTTATAATGAAATAGTATTAAAAGTGTGGTTATAATCCAATTTGATTTGTAATCTTTATTATACAACATTTAATTGTAATGAACACAATACGATAAAATATTAAACAATAACCTCTTAATCAATGATAAAGAAAAATGTCATCTCAATGATTGATGACAACTATGGCGGATCCTAACAAATATAGTGCGACTAAAAAATTCCCTAAAAAACATCCGTCTAATACATAGTAAAAAGACATTAATAAATAGTTATAATTGTATACACTCAATAATAAAATAATAAAATTTAGAGTAAATGATGATCATTAGTAATACAATTATGATATAATTTGTTCAAAACCATAATATATAATATATTATCTATAATAAGAAAATAAAATATGAAGATGGGTAGAATAATAATAATAATAATCAATTAATGGTAATAATAATAATATATATAATAGTAATTATCTAGATTACTTTATTAATAAGTATAATTCCAATATACTATCAGTCATCGAATTTTGATAAATACATTCTGGATAATACTAATATGTCTATAATATAGTAAAATGAATACATTCCCATCAATAATAATAATAATACTATCAAAGTTAAAAACTTCCAGCTGACTAAATTGCGAAATTAATCTAATAATAATAATAATAATAATAATCTGGATAAACTATTTTACTTTCACTTACGTTAATCATCGAATAATATTAATACTCAAACCTGTGTTTTTAAGAGTCGTAAATAATAGGTAATGACTATATAAAAAATAATTAATAACTAATAATAATAATGGATAATATCAATTAATATACTGCATATATATAATCTAATAATATATTATGTAATATAATAATATAATATTTAATAACTAATATATAATTTATAATCACTAATATATCCAATTAATATGAATAAATTTATATAGGATATCATTAATTCCATACATAGCTAATACCTATAATAATAAGGTGAACAAATAATAACTAATTAAAAATGAATGAGTCAAAAATAGATTATATAAGTATCAATAATAAAACTAATAATATTAAGATAATATACTCGTTATCATTAATTCTTTGATTAATACAACTCCTATTACTAATAAAAATAATAAACAATAATAATAATAATTAATTAGTAATAATGAGATAATAATTGAGAGTATATTTCGAATCTATATCGAATAAAAATAATAATAATATATATAATAGAACCATAAAATAATAATGAATATAATAATAATATAAAAAAAAAATATAAAAAAAAAAAATAAAAAAAAAAAAAATAGATAAAAACAGAATACGTAAATCGATTTCATTTCATGATACAGCTGTTTTAACAAGACTTTGCTTACTCATTCTATTATAACAACTAAACAGAAATACGATCACAACAAAACATCAAAAAATTAATAATAACTTGGCACTTGAGATATGTTATGAGTTAATTTGATTAAACAGTGACGAAACGCTGCGTACTATGTTTGTGGTTATTATCTTAACGAAATTGTTCTGTTGGGTCCATTCCGTGCGTTGAATTCCTGTCATTTTCATGTTTTGCGCATTATTTATAATTATTTAGACAGGGAACCTTACTACATATGTATATGTGTTATACATAGATTTGCAGATAGTCAGTAGTCATATGTTGGCTGTCATATCCTCACTGATCAGAATAGAGTGTGGATACTGTTTATAATATCTATGTATATTAAGATTATAGTAGGCCAGTCGTGTTAATCGTATGTACTGGGGGTACTAAGCAAGTCGATTCCATCTTTTCACCACTAAATCAGAATTTTCGCGTCATAAGTCACTCCATGCTCGAATTCCCATTGTTTTTTGGACACACAGGACTTCGAGAACGTATCGTTATCTGTAGAGAAGGGCGGAAAAATATATTCTCATAACTCCTATTCCACTCTTGTAATTTCTATTCGAGCCAAGAAAATCGCTTTCCTCTCAGAGAATAACTCCTACGAGGACGAGTCTAGACCGCGAGACTTTCAACGAAAAGTGCCGCTTGACCTTTCTTCTGACTGCCTTACTCGGACACATCTTTGTCTGTCGCTTCCTTGCCGAGAAACATATCGTAAACCAAAACTATCTAGTGAATAAATTCATATCTTTTCCTCCTCTTTTTCGCCGCTCTGATGTTCTATTGCTAATACTCAAACTGAAAAGGTCACATCTCTTTGGCCTCCTATTTTCCTTCAACTCAACCCTGTTGGAAGATTCTTTCATTCCTCTTCCTTCTCCTCTTCCTCGACAGGGATGATACACTACTTGCACTTTACCACGTTCTACTACATTTTTAGTGCGGTGGCTGAAATGGCTCCTGAGTATATCTGGCATCGTGACACACGTATATAGTAAAAAGGCTATGAGCGCCGTCGAGTGGCGATTCCTCCTCGAGTTTTGAAGGAGTGTGCTTATTTGAGGGAATGTGTCTCCGTGCTGACCCCGCCCCTCATTTGACACGTAATATTCTCATTGCCTCCAAATACTAGCCTTTCCTCAGTGTGAAGCGCTCAATTTTTCGATGTCCAACCTAGTTCCGAAAAAAGTAAGCCGCTCTGACCCTTCGCCTTCTTAAACCTATCCACCCTTTCTAGCTCTCCTATGTATTTCTTCATATCATAAAGAGTCTTTTGAATATCCCAATCCCCTTCTCGAACTTACTCTTGCTAATACTGTTAGACCACTTCTAGAACTCTATCATTTTCCTTGCTTTCCAATTGCCAGTACAGGAGCTTTGCGGCGTCTCGAGGCTAGTGGGAGATAGTACTTTTCCGATTTAACAGATTTATGGTGTTTTCCGTCCTTAGGAATTACGCGTCGCTGTTCCAAGCTCCCTCTTTTGGGTTTCCTTCTTCTCTTTGCTGGCTTATGTCTAACTTTCTTTCAAATCGTCATTATCGGCTGTTGTTGATATGGGGCGACTTCTTTCTTTCCTGTCTACCTTTCATAATGATCTTCTCACCTGCAACATCTAACTCTATCACCAAATGCCGATGACTCGGACCTCTCTCATTCTTCTCAATCTTGATTTCTCAAATTCTCGCCGATCTCTTCTTCCTTGCTAGATATGTTTCTCTTGTCTTAATCTTTCCGAATTTCATATTTCACGCTGATCTGTTTAGAATTAGGAATTCTCCGTGAGGGGTCTAGATACATCAACCTATCTGATATTGAAATATTAGATTCTTTAACTACACCTAACTTCTGATCATATATCTCACCGTATACTCCTCAAGACACCTCTATAGTATCTCCCTTATCTTCGACGGTTTCTTCTTTCCTGCTCTCTCCTTGTTTGCACAATAAACACCTTGGCACGTCGACGTTACGTATATCGGTAAACAAAAAGAAATGGCTCTTATCTATCTTCTGTGAAAACCTACGATCAACAAGAATGTGGTTGCTTAGAGCACGTGCCTACAAATAACTAGGCAAAGTATACGCAATCTTGTGTTTAGGAGCTGCGGAATGTTGTTTCTGTAGCTTCATGTGTACTCACGCGTCTCGCATTATACAACCGTCTAATCCGCCCCGCTGCTTTATAGTTTGTTATTACTGCCTCGAAGCATATCTTGGCAGGGATCTAGATAGCGGGATCACGAGAGGGCAAAGGCCTCTAACGGCTTATTCAATACTTGTTCCTTACTTTGCTAGTTCCAACTTGAACACCTTCATGCACTCTATCTTTGTCGGCGTCGCAATGTTGGTGCCTTTGACTCTGCATATTCTATATGATAACTCGAGGAGCGAAGACATTCAGGCTTGTTTCAAGTACTTCGAGGAAACTTTCAACTCGCGTGACCACCACCTTAGACGCCCTCGTAGCACAACGGGTGCTGTGTTGGCCTATGAGTTTTGTGTTGATATATAGTAACCCCTGAACTTAGTTCGCTTGCGGGTCTTCCTTCTTCCTGCCACCTTGTTCTGTGGCGTTTCTCTGTCATGACATCTTCTGTGTCTCCTACTCAATTTAATCTCCCTCCACTCTTTCACAAGGCCACTGCGTCTCTATGTCTCCACTCTTGCGTTTCTTTGCGTAGATTTATGTTTTGAGAGGCCTCTCTAGAGTCATCCTCTCATCGTGGAATTTGTATCGGTCTTTTCGCCCGTGTCGAGCGCTTAAGGTGAATCACCTATAAACATAACCTAACTACTTGTTTAAAAAAAATAAAAACGTCTTCTGTATAGCTGACCATCAAATTATTAAGCTACCTGAAACTCAGCACACAATGAATGGGCAGTTCTCTACCGGCGATGTAAACATTTCTAGAAATATCGATGTTTAACATATGCATTAAAACGTGTGAGTACTTTGCTTCTGTGATTGGACAAAAAAATATAATCTCGAATTCATAGTGCGCTCCTCTTGACGTACAAAAAACGCTACTAACGATTCTGAACGCTTTGGGGTGATTGGACAAAACCTAGAAATGGAGTTGTGTGACACGCAATGTTTTGCCAAATTATGAATAAACAATCTCTAATATACACTTCTAAAGAGAAATCACACACAAATAGAAAACACCCAGTCGAAAAAACTGAAGAGACATTCATTCATGAAGATGTGAAGCTAATAAGTAATACATTAACTAAAAATTGCTTAGTCTGTTTAAGAGGACGATGCATCATATTCTAACGAAAAAACATGGAAAATGCACATGTCACTATCCAGAGTGATAAGAGTAATAAAATCCGTTCGTTATGGTATGGCAATAAGATAAATGCAGAGCCACATAAATAAATAAGGTTATCTCTAATATAATATTTAATCACTCTAGTGATTGACAAAGTGCACAATAAATATTATCGCCAGTGCTACCTATCAATCTCAGTTCGATAAATGCACAGATGTGATATAATTTTAGATGTAATGGTGGGAATGTAAACACCACCAAAAAAGGAACAGCTTATTCTCCAAATGAATACTATAGATAGATAAAGGTTAATTATATTTGACATACACAATATTAGGAAATTTTATGTAATTGAATATTAGAAAAAACTATCTTAAGAAGTATATTAATATTTGTCATGTTATTGTACACTAATAGCTCAATATAGCATTTTATATTCGTGAATATGCTCTTCAGAGTCGAGGTTAGACAGTGAGACATACTTTATGCCTCGGATCCCCCAAATTTTTTATATTGAATAGTCAAAAGCAAATATTACACTATTTCGGTATTTTTTTGATTCTCATCTAGATTATTAAAAAAAATATCCATGACTTTCCCATAAATCATGACGTGTAATATATTTTTAATAAATTCAAATGGTTTTAATAAAACTGAAATTTTATTTTAGATGACGGCTGTCGAACTAAAAATTTCACTCTCCACTTCCACTCAGTGTATCAAATCAGATTCTTCAATTCCATGGTTGGTGGTTTCATGGTAAAAAAGTATTATAATTTTTCCTCATTACAGAAAATCTAGTTATTTGCCATTCTTTATCGTTTACATTTCGCCCCCCATATTTTTCCATTCCTTTCATAACTGTTTTTCATATATCTTCCCAACCCATATCTATACGGAAATTTTTAACTCAGTCAGCAAATAATTAAAATGGAATAGTTTTCTTGACGAAGGAATTTGATTTTGTCACCCTAATAGGTGCCGGTAGCCAAAGATATCCTCGGGTAATATAAATTTTTTTCAGATATTATTAATAAAAATTTTCTGCCATGCACATGTTAAACACGGTAACTTGAAACATATTCAAATAGTTGCAAATCCTTAGTCGTGAGACCGGAGCGGAGTCAGATAGCTATCAAAGCCTCAGGTTTGATGGAAGCGGGTAGTTATGAATTTTTTCATAAAGAATATTTTTTTTAGGATGAAATTTATATTTATTGCCAGTAAGACGTGAACTGAAAGTTTACACAATAATTAGAGTATTGCAGAAATCACTTTAAGTCGGTATCCTGGAGAGCTAGAATGCCGAAGTCATATACCGATCTCGGAAACCGATCCAGAGTCCGGTCCATGGTTTATGATATTTTTTTCGGAAATATATTATTTTTAGATTGGAAAATTATTTTCACTGAAGTAACGTGTATCACGATACAATTTTTCAAATAGTGCCTCAAGAACCTTATCCGATCCGGAGCCGATGATCCAGTAAGCCGATCCGGATCTCGGATCCTGGGTATTAGAATTTATCTTCAGAAAATATTTATTTTATAGTGAAAAATTTATATTTCACAAGAAAGACGTAGTGGAGCTCAATGTTCCAAATTAGTTGTAGAATACAATTTAAG
>JABUQX010120405.1:30000-32500 GCA_015478945.1 Trachelipus rathkii | reverse complement strand
GGGATAGCGTTATATAATATGAATTAGGTCAAATCATCATTGATGACGAAATAGTTAAAGGATCAAATATTGTGGATTTAATAGCAGATCTCTCACGTGATTGGAAGAAGGGTGCTGTAACTGGATGGCCTAGTATCAAACAGGAACTTCAGACTATTAATTTCCCGAACTTTAATCTTGAACACCCGCAGATTAGCAGATTTGGATAATGTTCCTAAGACACCAAGACACGATTCCAGCCCCTCAGGTTCGTCTTATGCTTCAGATACATTAAGACGTGTAACCAAAGGAAGAATAAGAAAAGTGCCTTACCCTAAGCATAAGTGGATTAATTCTTAGTTATGCATTATTATTATTATATATATATATATATATATATATATATATATATATATATATATATATATATATATATATATATATATATATATATATATATATATATATATATATATATATATATATATATATATAACTTGTTTATTTACTTGTAATGTTCGTTTGTGATTAAATAAATATACATATTATACACCTCGTTTTATAACTCCTTTTAGTATATATATATATATATATATATATATATATATATATATATATATATATATATATATATATATATATATATATATATATATATATATATATATATAATATTATATATATATATATTTTATTTATATATATCCTTTTTATATATATATATATATATATATATATATATATATATATATATATATATATATATATATATAAATATATATATATATATATATATATAATATATATATATATATATATAATATATATATATATATATATATATATATATATATATATATATATATATATATATATATATATATATATATATATAACATATATATATATATATATACATATATATATATATATATTATATATATATATATATATATATATATATATATATATATATATATATAGATGTTCTACTTATGTTAAATTGAAAAGATATTAAGCTCAAAAGGTTGGGTAGAAATAAACAATTTCTGGTGAAGTGGGGGGGCATCCTGTTAAGTTTAATTCCTATATAAAAAAAATTGAAAATAAGAATTATTAATCAGTATTCATCGTAATCATGGAGAGTGCAGATCACTTCTATTTAACTCTGCCTTCATCGGCCTCGCTGAATCTACATCCTGATAATAAACTCTCTGATTTCACAACCGAGTTAATGAATCCTTTTGAGATTGAAAGAGACGTGTATGAAGTAGGGTTGTGTGAGATGATATTAAACACTAATATGGAGAATGTTCCCCACAATCTATTCTGGATGTTGGTTTACAGAAGTGTAGAATGTGTTGAAACTATATTAGAAGTGAAAAACACAGGTGATCTGAACCGTGTGACGATTGGTACAAAAGAATACTTCTATGAAAAATTTGTACTGAGGAAGGCGTATTTTAATTCAGTAGCTGCTATGTTCAGTTATTTAAATACGCCTTGGCCACGACCAGTAATATGTACAGAGATCTAGTTTACAACACATCTTTTCAACCCTCTGAAGATGATGTATTAATTACGCTGAGGTCAACAGCTAGCGTTAACCTTAGAAACAGGTATGTTTTTCTCAAGCGTCTTCATTGCAGCGAAAACACGTCCATGAGCGCAACGGATTGTTAAGACATACTTCATGATATTCCCGCTATGCTGAAGAGAGTTATACTTTCTGTGGAGAATAACCCCATGACACGGCATGAACATTTGCCAGACTAAAGAAAAGGGTTCTACATTATGTATGCCCCTCCGAGATGCTCAAACACCCAGGCATGGCGTATGGTTACACCATTATAATTGGGTCATCAATTTGTAGGGGGACATTAGCTCCTCTGTTAAAGTAGTGTACTTTTCTAAAAAGAGAGAGCATGGTTATAACATTCCCCATGTTGTTCACTATCTTTTGTAAGCAGATCCCAATTATTTCTATAGAGTGCATATAAAGGATGTAGAAGAAAGGCCTTATCATTCTGACGGTACACTGTTGTGTAAAGTTCATATTAGAAAGAAATTCGCTTCAGCTATAACATGATGGAATATTTTTTAAGCAGTTTTGAAAATCTTATCTATATGCTATTGGAAATCCTTCAAGAAATAGACGCAGCTGTAAGATATATAAATGGTGTAATCAACTATATTTTTCCATTCATTAACACACTCTTACAGTGTAAAGATAGTATAAGAAAGAAGCTCCGGAAATAATAATCAATAGGAAGAGTATTCGTTGGGTCAAAATTACAAAGACAATTTATGGTCTTGGAGGACTCTTCACTAAATTATGGAAACACTGCCCTTGTTTAGGAAAGGTGGTGAATATTTAGGTAAAAGCTAAAGAACAGGCCTGCACATTATACAAGATATAGCGGCAAGTGCAAATCCACGTGCATCATTAAAAAGACGAATTGCTGATGTTTCTGATGAGATGTTGCATGACGTTAATAACCGAATAAGACGGAAAATGACA
>JABUQX010120405.1:10000-20000 GCA_015478945.1 Trachelipus rathkii | reverse complement strand
GTGTCTGCAATCGTTTTGAAAGATTTTATTTTTCAACAATTGGAATTAGCCGCTTTCTACTGTCTTCAGTCTCCCTTTTCTTCTGAGTCAATCTGTTTGTCGATGCTCTCGATTTTTCCTTGAACCTGCTTTTCTACAGCAAATCTCTTTTCTACCGATTCTTTGTGATATTTAGTTGACTAGTGATTTTTGAAAGATTCAATGGCTTTCTTTAATCTTGAATACGGTCTCGAGACAAAAACACCCAATTCCTGGTGTTTTTCTTTACCTTTTGTTTTCAAAAACAATACACAATTTGAGCAATAAACCCCAAAGTTTTTATCAGGGTAAGCTAATCACTTAATATCATCAAGCCACTTTTTTTGAAAATATCTTTCCCGACCTTTGCCTTCCTGAGCAGGAAATATATATTTTGAATCTGGTTTCCAGAAATATTTTAATATTTCCACTTTTTCCTTATTGCTAAATACCGTACCTATGAAATTGTCAATATCGTTGAGATGAACAATCTTTTCTGTATTCCTTGATTGCGCCTGACTTATAGACGATTGTGAAGGTAAAACATCACCGTCTACTTGAGAATTTTCAGCTGCTATCGCAGTTACAGAAGTTCCAGGAGAAACTGATTCTTCGAGTTCGAGAACCTCACTTTTTGAATAACAGGAATCTTTATTACCAAAGTGTTTACTTTTTTTTGTGGAAGTCTCTAATATCTGTTTTTCTTTTCATATATATTTTTTTTTTTTAAGTTGTACAACAACAAGAACAAAAAAATGTTAAACACAAAGTGCAAAATTATAACTATTCACTAGCAACTTGATATTGTACCCTTAAAACAATAGATCGATAGCTTTACACTGACGCCACAATTTTATCTCATTAGTAAAAATGCTGAGAGAGAGAGAGAGAGAGAGAGAGAGAGAGAGAGAGAGAGAGAGAGAGAGAGAGAGAGAGAGAGAGAGAGAAATTAAGATTCATCTCTCTCTCTGTCTTATATATATATATATATATATATATATATATATATATATATATATATATATATATATATATATATATATATATATATATATATATATATATATATATATATGCTATATATATATATATATATATATATATATATATATATATATATACTATATATATATATATATATATATGTGTGTGTGTGTGTAAGTATAAGTGTGTGTGTGTGTCTAAAAACTTCCACAAAGGACTTACGAGATTTGTTCCTGACAGCGACAGATTACATAAGGAAATTAATTCAACATTGCACAAGAATGAAATAGTACATTAGTTAAAAATTTTGATCTAAAAATAAAATTTGAAAAAAAATCGTCCACGAGCATAGGCGATGTATTTGAAACCTATGTCTGAGGATCCATATCCGCATATATATATATATATATATATATATATATATATATATATATATATATATATAAGTAAAAAAATATATATATATTATATATATATATATATATATGTATATATATATATATATATATATATATATATATATATATATATATATATGCTATATATATATATATATATATATATATATATATATATATATATATATATAAATATATATATATATATATATATATATATATATATATATATATATATATATATATATATATATATATATATATATATATATATATATTATATATAAATATATTATATATTTTATATATATATATATATATATATATTATATATATATTATATATATATATATATATATATATATATATATATATATATATATATATCTTTCAATACATATCTCTCACCTTAATATATATATATATATATATATATATATATATATATATATATATATATATATATATAAATATATATATATATATATATATATATATATATATATATATATATATATATATATATATATATATATATATATATATATATATATATATATATATATATATATATATATATATATATATATATATATATATATCAGAAGAGTCGAGTGAATTTTGAATTTCAATCATCATGCAGATTTTATGAAAGTAAAACATTTTGATGTCATTCTACTATCGTACAAAACATCACATTTTGACATAAATTACGATGAAAGACGCAAAATAATGTTACCGCCTTTGTTCATAAACACTTTTGCGATATCACACGTTGTCTACACACGTTTAAACATTGAAATTTTAAAAAACATTGAATGCTCACTGCTCACCAACGTAAGGCTGTATGTAAATAGGAAAGATTTTTAATGTTATAAAATTGTTTCCATGAATATTTTAAAAGGTTGTCAGATATAAATAATTTTTGTATATATAATTTTAATTCGTGGAATAAGGCAGGAAAAAGCCATAATCAATTTTGACCCTAATCAAGCTGAAAATCAGAAAGTTTTTAGAAATCTACCTTTGAAAAGTCAAAGTGGTAATCTAAGGTTGCCAACCTTGCACTAAAATAAAACTATAAAACCACACAAACTAAATGAATGATACAGGATGTCATTAACAAGAAATATTTCACTAAATATTTTTTTATTTCCTAAAATCAAGGTTGGCACGAAAAAAATCAAATGATTTAAATCAACTGATTTTTTTTGTGATTTTTTATAAAAAATAAAATAAAATCACGATTTTTTTTATTTTTTTGGCACAATTTTTTCTCTAAAACACTAATTAATCCTAATTATCGCCTAATTAATGATAATTATTTCATCTATATAATAAGCAAATTCATCAATATAGTTTCAAATCACTTTTAATAAAGAAATAAATAAAATTAGAGCACTCAGAAATTATACAGTATATATATAATTTGAATAACTTAATTAAACTAAATAATAATTATATTTACTAAAATAATTATTAAGGAAATTATTAGGATTAATTACTAATTTTAAAAAGTTAATAATTAAAAAATTAATTTGTGCCTAGGAAAATAAAAAAAAATCAAAATCATAAAAAGGTCAAAAGTCAAAATATCAAAAATTCAAAAAAATTGATTAATATATAAAAAAAAAAAATCAGAAAAAAATCCCCAACCCTGCTTAAAATGTCAGGGCCGGAGGCGAGGCACTCCAAGTCACTCTCTAGTTGCGCCTATAGGTTGGAGACGGGCGGAAATAAACGGATCAAACGGGGCATTTCAGACAATACAAAGCTTCAGTATTTGAAAATAAGCTCGATCTATCCTACATAAAAGGGTCAATAAGCTGAAATTAATACCAGAACGAGTTGTGGCTTTAAAGAAAAAGTTTTGACAAGAAATTTAAAAACCTAGTTGTCTTTGTAGAATCCCAACTGTCCTTAGTGTGTTTGTTATGGTAATATCAAACGCACAAGAGTGTTGCTTTGATATTTATATTATGTAATTTTATTACCTATATGTTTTCAAACATTTACAAAGTTCGATTAATTTCAGAAGACCCTCTATGTTTGTATTCAGGCATCTGACAGGGCGGGCAATAAAGGGCCTCCGAGTAACCCGGCAGCGATATGGCTTCCCCGCCCCCCTACCATCGATCAAGTCACAGTTCGAGCTCGAGGATCAGGTGAGACTAAATTTATATTTTATAAATATTTATAAAATTAAATGTTCCTACTGTTGAAAAATTCATTTATCAATATTAGAAATAAGCATAGCATTAAATCTCCATTAATTTTCAAACTTTATTTTCGATTTTGAAATAAATAATCTACACTTTATATATATATAATATATATATATATATATAATAATATATATATATATTATATATATATATATATTAATATTTATATTTATATATATATATATATATATATATAATATATAATATTATAAACAATGTCACCACTCACATGCAGTGCCCTATTCAAGTAGAGGACAGAAAATAATAATTAAAAAATGATAAAAATAATAAAATATCTACAGGGTATTTCAGACTTCTAAAGTCTTTGATTTTCTTTTATTCTTCTTATTCTTAGAATTTTTCCTCTTCATCCATGAACATCGAAGAATATGCATTAACAAACTAATTGGCAGAAGTTTCTTTAACTTTTTCCTCTTCCGCCAGCTTTTATTTTCTTTCATAGGTTCTCCTGTTTTATTAGCATCATTAACAATGGAGGAACCATTCAATCAACTTATTTCTGATTGATCATACATTTCCATTGGTTTTCAATTTCTCTTCATCATCATCCAAATTTTTTCAGACAACTTCAATATTTTCAACACATTCTTCGGACATAACATCAGACAAAACACGGTTATACTTTGGACAAGACATCAGCGCAGCATACACCTCCATTGCATAAGTTGGTGCGACCGTCGAAATTCCAACCGGTGTGCTCCCTGCCAATGGGTGTTAGCTCAATTGACGAAAGCTCACGTAGAGCGCCCCATTATAGTCTCTGACTTAAATTTTATTTCTCAAAAGTAGTCGTCCCAAAACATTTTGCTAACAATAAATTTCATTATTCCTCTTATATATTGTACCTATTTTGGAAACCGAAAATAATTTTGCTATTAATTAAAACTTTTACATATAATTATTTCATAAAGAGCTCTTTAATCTTGAAAATTAGTTGTGTGCAAACAGTTAATGATTTTACATTCTATAAATATTCCAAAACATCTTTAAACACTCTTTACTATCTCGATCTTGCCCATCTCAATTTCTTCTGGTGCCTCCAAATTTTAAGACATCTTCACTCGACGACAGCCAAACAATATATATATATATATATATATATATATAATAATATATAAATTTATTTATAGGATTATATAAATATAATTTATCTTTATATATATAGTTATATATATATATATATATTATATATATATATATATTATATATATATATGGCCAGTCTCCCGATTAGGTGACACCTGCATAGTTTAAAAAACTACGATAGCTACACTAAAAAGGAAGACAATTTTTGGAATCAAGGATGGCAAATTTTAGGCGAAAATGTCCCCCTCCTCCCCCCCAAAAACAAAAAAAAAATAAATAAACTAATAATTAATTAATACTTGGCAACTTCGATTTACGAACGAAAGCGTTGAACTATTATTTCTTTGATTCGATGCCAAATCTACGGCAGAGAGATTTATATAATATTACTATCTTATAATATATATATAATATATATATATATTATATATAATATATATATATATATATATAGTATAAATATATATAGTACGGTGTATATATATATATATATAGTATATATATCAAGAGGGGGACTCCTGCACTCGTGCTACTCGGGCTCAGCACGATTTGACATTATAGAAACGATCTATTTTTGCAAATTTCATAATATTACGATAATATTCTCTTACTTTCTTCCTAGACTTTACCAGAGGTGTGAAATAATTACATAAAAAAATATAAAGATTATGCAAAATGAAAAGAAAAAAGGAAGAATAGCCGCCATTTAAATAACGCTTTTAACACATGAAAAATAGGACTAATCCGTGCCCAAAGCAATTGGCGGAATCTTATTTGCGAATTATTAGTCAAAAAATTGTTTATAAATACTGTGTTTATAATTGATATGTTTAAATACAATCTATAAATAATATTTATAACAACCAAGAATAATAATAAACATATTAAAATAATTAAAAATATTACTAAAAAAATACTTTAAAAAAAAATATTAGAGGTAAAATAACTTCCAGGTAGTTGAAAAAACCATCAATAAAACAGGGTTTCAAATAAAAAAAAATCTTTAAAAAAGATATATTCAGTATTTATATATATATAATATGATATAGTACTGATAGTATATATATATATATATATATAATATATATAATATATATATATATTATATAATATTATATATAGTATATATATATATAGTAATATATATAATTATTATATATATATATTATAGTATATATATATATAATATTATATATATAATATATATATATTATATAATATATAGTATATATATACTTATATTATAGAGAGAGAGAGAGAGAGAGAGAGAGAGAGAAGCACGAGTAGTAAAAAAGTTACTAGAGTAAAGGGGGCCCCCCACTGAATAAAATATTATTATTTTAATTTTTTTAATATTTAAAAATTATAAAATATATATATATAATATATATAATATATTAATATTATAATATATATATATTATATATAATATTATATATATATATATATATATATATATATAAATATATAAATATAATTTATATAAGAATGTGATATTTACAAATAAATCTAATATAGAATTTTCCCTATATCATAATATATATATATATATATTAATATATATATATATATATATTATAATAATATATATATATATATATAAAATATATATATTTAGTTAGGTTTATTAGGTTAGTATTTAAACCGTAAACCTATAAAAAAAAAACCTGATAACTCCTGCCATTGTTTAAAGAATACAAATAATCTGTCAACAACATTATTTCTTCAGTTGTAATATAATAACTATCATGCATCCCTACAAATTTGCTATTATTTTTTTTTATTTTATGTTAATTTTAATTTATTTTGTACTTTTCATAACTAAAATTTTCCGTGATTCCAAAGATGTATGTCAATATTATTGTAGCTATCGTAGTTTTTTAACTGTGTGCGTCGCATAATCTGGATGCTGACCTATATATATATATATATATAAATATATATATATATATATATATATATATATATTAGTATATATATAATTATATATATATATAATATATATATATATATATATATATATATATATATATATAATATATATATATATATGATATATATATATAATATATATATATATATATATATATTAGTGATGGATCGAATAACCGCAACGGCAAGCGCACATATTTTGACAACCGCAACTGCAACCGCAATCTTATCACTGGACTACACAATTGCAACCGCTGTTGTCACTGGACTACGCAACCGCGATTGTCACTAGTCTTCACAACCGCAACTGCGGTTGTCATGAAGTTATCTTTTTAAAAATACTCTCTTATGCCTTAGACTTACAGTACGAAATATAATATTTCAGCTTTTTTCCCAAGAAATTACAAATATCTAATTATAGAAAAACATTTCATGAAATAAATAGGAACTTTACATCTCTTAACTTTTCGCAAAGGAGAAAAAAATGAGTGTTACGGATAGAGAAAAGAGCTTGTGGTGGAGCTTTCTTGAAAGAATCAGATGAATTTGCTAAATGCAAATTGTGCAATAAAACCTATTCTCGCAAAGGAAGAAGCACCACTAATTTAAAAAATCACCTACGATCGTTGCGTGGAAAAGGATATAAAGAACTTTGTGAAAAAGAAAAAGTATAATCTGAGAAGAGAGAAAGGGAAAAAAAGAAAGGAGACACCTCTGCAAAAAATGAAAATTGAGGCAATTAGTATCAGCTGGATTAGGACCCTATGCTAGAAATGACGTCACAGGCCAGCCAGCTGGCTCAGCTGGCTCGTCTAGCGTCGATTGCCGTGGTTTATAACGGGATCATGGCACTCCTACCATGATTTAGTACCCCGCCACCCTTTTCTAAAGCTTCTAGCATGGTATATCGTATGTCACGGACAATGCCAGATATAGCTATCGATTAGTATATAATCGATACTGCTGAATCGATTCACGTGGTTTATGATGGAATCGAATCACTCCTACCATGGTTTAGTATGACTTAGTACCCCTACCCCTCTTTTCTAATGCACCCATGGAAATTTTTTATTTCTCGAGCTACAGAGCCGAGCTTGGTGTTGATTAGTATGTTTTGAGGTATGCCGAGTCGATTCCCGCTGTTGCCAAACGGCTCGTTTTAACCGTTGAGGTTTTAGAACGCATCAACACGCATTTTGCGTGGCCGGCTTACCCTTCATCCAAAACATATCATGACGGTTGTCAAACAGGAGTCAAAGTCCCCAAAAATGGGATTCCCGAGGTTACTTTCTCGAACGCCAAAGTCCACATGGCCCCAGCGTTGGGTCATTTATATGGTTTCAAATGAAGGCATATGAGACCCAAAAAGCGTACCCTAGCAACGGAGGTGTTAGAGATATCGATCGCATCCTCTCCAAACTTGGCAAGCCTTCTTCATATGGGTCAACATCGTTTTATCCAATGTTTCATCCCGCTACGTCCAGGGGAGGGGGAGGGGGATCCCGCCCCCCAAAACCTTAAAAATGGACTTAGAAGACTGAAATTTGGTGAGCGAATAGAAGAGAATGAATGAAATAGACTGACAATGCTAAATTAAGTGGCGGAGTATATGGACCGGAGAAGAAGCCGATTTCGGAGCCAGATTGGAAAAACATCAGAGACATACCCTAGCAACGAAGGTGTTAGAGACATCGTATTCCCTTCAAATTTGGCATGTCTTCTTTATATGAGTCAACATAGTCATAGACGCTATATCGTGGCTCTACGCCCATATGGAAGGGGGTGCAGCCCCCAAAACCTTAAAAATAGACTTGGAAGGCTAAATTTGTGTGAACGTAATAGTTAGAGAAGTGAGTGAAATAGGGTTGTTCGATGTAAATTAAGTGACTATATCTATCTTATTCTGGAAGCTATGGGTGACGGCGGAGCCAGATTGGAATTCTGGCCCTCCAGCCACATATTAGGACAAATGAGGCTGTCTATACTGATGGTTCTAGAAGTGGTTAGAAACTCAGTTTTTGGTAGGGTTGCTAGAATCTCTCAAATTATAAGAGTTTAAAGACCCCCCTGGATGGGGCTCTCCAAAAAAAAGAAGAGAAGCTTAGAAGAAGAAGAAGTAAGATGGAAGTAGGAAAAAGAAAAAAGGAAAAAGAAAAAGTCTCATACAACGGATCAAATGAGTGGTTCTAGGTGTTGGTGCCAACACCGGTGCGGGACCAGTGCGGTGCCGAGTTAGTAAATAATGTACTTAGCACCATAAGATTGGAATCCTTATATAGGTTTCCGATGACGTAGAACATGAATAACATAGTTTCAGTACTCTTAAAGGAATCTGAGGAGCCCTCCTCTGGGGTTCCTACTGAAAAAAAAGAAGAAAAAGCGATGAGGAAGACGAAGTAAAATGAATTACGGTTTCGACTCTCTAAAGGATCACATGAAGGCCAGAGCGAACACAAAGGTGCCCCCGCCCACAGGCACGCCCCTGCGCGGACAGACGTGGGCGCCCGCAGGCGCAATATTGCCGCCCGAACGCTAAAATATTTCGTAGTTGTGACGTTGATGTAAACTTTTTTAACAAAATGATTACACTACTTTGTATTTTATTTTCAAATAATCCGCTTTCTATACTATGAGTCAACCATTTTATTTCATACTTAAACATTTTTAATTTTTATTTATAGAAAACCCTTGGTTCACTTTGACATTACCTAGATGGATAGAATTTTTTCCCATATAAAATAAATTCAAAGATTAGTTCCTTCATGATTATCAGCCCCAGGGTTAGTGGGTTAGTATATTGGCTGGTAATAATCAGATGTTTTCAAAAGCTACTTGGCATGGTATTTTACTGAAATTTAGCTGAAAATTAATGCTAAATATAATTTGGAATATATATATTTAAAGGTTTATATATATTTATATTATATATATATATATATATATATATATAATATATATATATATATATATATATATATATATATATATATATATATATATATATATTCCATCAGGGGAAATTACATTAAGCGTCGAACATTTGAAGAGTATGGAGGTGTGTAAATTTATGTTCGTAGTCCAGCTACTTATCTTTATTATATCTATTTATTCTGGGAAAACCTTCTCTGTTATTAAATATTTTAAGAGAGATGGAAATTTTCGAACAAGAGCCAGTAAAAATAATATGGTGTTACAATGTTTATCAGGAAAATATTACTGAATATTTAGTTTGAATTCAATTTTCATGAAGAAATACGATGTCAAATCATTGGATAATGTGGACGGTCATAAAATAATTATACTAGATGATTTAATGCGGAAGTTGAATGAAGAAATA
>JABUQX010120405.1:0-5000 GCA_015478945.1 Trachelipus rathkii | reverse complement strand
CAATCACAGCTGTGAAAAGTGTAATGAGGAGCGTGCAAGACACTATATTACCCATAATGAAACAGCCATCTCACTTAATTATGTATACGTGCCTTCAGAGATGTTGCAAGATCAGGGGATGGCTTACATTTACACCGATATAGTTGAAGATCAATATGTGGGGGACACTAAAGCCCCTTTATTAAGAGTGGTTCATTTCCCTAAAAAGGAAAAAGTTATTTCTTTTCCTAATGTTCATTACTTACCTCTGATCCCTCACATTTCGGTCTTCTGTGTCGAATTGACTATGAACGATCGAAGGTATAGACCATACCCCATTCCACGACGGGAAACACTTATTGTGTACAAGATCATATTAAAAAGAAGCAGACGCATTAACAACAATATGATGGACTATTTCTTTAACAGAGTAGAAAATCTTTCCTATATGCTGGTGGAAAACCTTCTAGAAATAAGGATAAGTGTAAGATTATACATAACTGATGTAGTTAGTTATATTTATTCATTCATTAACTTACTCTCGCAGTGTAAAGATAGTGCAAGACAGAAACTCCGTTAATAATGTATTCCTTAACGACAGGGTTATTCATAGAACAAAATTTACAAGAGATATGGACGGGTGGATTTTTCTCTTTTCTTAAATTATGGAGAAGCGCAATGCCTCTATTTAGAAGAGAAGGTGAATATATAGGTAAAAAAGCTATACGAACAGGGATGCATACGTTACGAGATATAGCCGTTGGAGCTAACCCCCGTGAGTCCTTAAAAAGACGGATTACAGATGTGCCAGATGAGATGTTGGATGATGTATAGCGCAAAATAAGACGCAAGATGACCGGTCAAGGCAAAGGACGTAAGAAATTGCGCGCTAAAAAAAACTTAAGGTAAAGAGACCTCTAAAGAAAAAATGCATTGATGTATTTGCTATTTAATTACTAACTGGCATCTTTTACGTAAATAGCATCATACTGCAGTCTCATATAATAAAAGCTAAATCACCTCTCTGTTCATTATACGATCAGCACCCATACATACAAGATGCATTCCCTCCATCCTTCTAGTCCAGACCGCTGTAAGAGTGAACTGGATCTTTTCTCCATGAACCCCACCCAGATTAGTGTCAGTGAGACCAATTTCATCAGTATTAACCCCATTCACTCAATCACCAATACTGATGTCCCTCTGGAATTCACTATCCCAGGCACCTCAGATCAGTATCTAGATACTTCCAACGTGTTCTTATATTTAAAAACGAAATTGACAAAACCCGATGCACGGAACTTCCGTCATCCGATGGTCACATAGTATACACGGAATCCAATTTCCTGTATACTTGTTTTACTTCAATGAAACTTTACTAGGCGCGTCAGCTGCAAATTATCCTTACAGAAGCTACATAGAGCATTTATTAAATTATTCCGACGATGCTAAACTGTCTTATCTCCAGTCATGCGGTTTTTATAGTTTCAAAGACGAGGCGCACCTATAGATAAAGCGAGTAAAACCACAAAGAACACATTTGAATTTTACGGGCTCTTAAACGGTGACATCTTATCTCAAGAAAGACTTATTCTGCCAGCTGTAGATACTAGAATTTGCTTAACCCGATCAAATCCTAAATTCTCTCCTAAAATAAAAAGTAAACCTCCTGCTAATGTTGTATGTCCTGAACCTGTTTACAAGTTGCTAGAAGCCTATCTCTATGTTAGAAAAGTGAAATTACTACCACAGAGGCATTTGGAAATTGAAAAATCTCTTTTGAACACTACAGCAAAGTATACTATCAAACGAGTGGAAGCAAAGAAGTTGTTTAATTTTACACAGGGATTATCCGAGTATCAATTATCTCCTTAACAATTGGAACGGTTAATCTAACCTCAGAAAGAAAGAGTATTGAATTGTTTGAACATGAGCCCGTTACTCAGGAAATTATTTAAAAAAGTCACCCAAATAAATATCGTCCCTTTTGAACTATAAGAGGTATCAGTCTACATGTAAATGGTCAACCTTACGTCGTGGGACTATGATAATGTTATACAATGAATGTACAATCTCTATCTCGCCACTTTTTTACGATCTCAATAGCTAAATACTATTTCATGCAATGACAGCCGGGACAGGGATAGATCTTGAAGAATACGCAAAGTATAGTAATTTATGCTTACGATCTCACCGCAAACCTTTCAGCGTTTGTAACAGCTAATCATTGTTAAACATTGAGAATGTGGGACATTTATAGTTAAGTCTTTCTATTTTAGTTGGGAAGCTCTACAGTCATCCATCACTTCCTGATCCCTTTATCTGGAATATCTCATCCTCAGCTCACTGAAACTTGACAGCAGTTACGCACAGTCGTTGCTTTTGAATTATTAAAGATGAAATGAAGAAGAAATAAATACTGTGTTTAAAAATGAACCTGATTTACAGGAGTTTTCGCCATTAATAAAGTAGGATCTGTGAAACTGGAGAAGGATACTGGTTTCGTATTCAACACCTCGCTTCGTCACGTGTAACAGCAGGAGGACATTGGATTTCTGTATATAGGGAGAATAATGGCTTTGTTCATCTGATTGATTCTTGCATTAAAAATTTATATTGAATAATCATTATATCCTTTCATTTATTAAAAATATAATAATGTAAATTATATTAAAAACTATGTCCTACCCTGTTCAACCATCATACTCTAATTTATGTGGAGTCTATTGTGTTTATTTCTTCATGATGTTTTTTAAAAAATGTGTGTTTTTAATAATTTTGTAATATATATTTGATGCCTAAAATTTTTGGGTGTGTTTTTTTTATTTTGGTTTTTTTTTTTTTTTCAATTGAAAAAATCTTATAACTGCTAGTAGCTGGCTGAAGCTTTAATGAAAATAACTTGATTTTTACTACCTTAAAACTTATATATATATATATAATATAAATATAATATATATATAATATATATATATACTATATATATATAATATATATATATATATATATATATATATATATATATATATAATATAAATATAATATAATATATATATATAATATATATATATATATATATATAATATATATATCAAGAGTTAAATGTATATTAACCTGTAAAAACATAATGGTTTTAATAAATTTTGTTTATTAATCAGAAACAATTAAGGCTTCAGCTACATTTATGTGTCTTACAAGGATTTAAAGTGTCTGGATACAAATCGTAAATTATTGATATTCAGTTTGAGAAACAGATCCTCGTAGCAAAGCTGTGTTTTTAATACATTTAAAAAATGTGTAGCTATGGACCTATAGCATATATTCAAAGGTGCTGGTTTATTTTAAAACCGTGGTATACATGTGGTTAATTAACAAATCAGATTTTTTTAACTAGCATCCTACACTCCACGTGAACCCATTCGAAAAGCGCCATTGTATGTTCATACAGAAATGTTCAGGCCACCGAATACGGCATAAGCTCAAATTGATTTAAAATGAAGGTACCACTCCCTATCGCATTCTAAAAATTTCAACTAAAGATACACTTTAGCCGATCAAGATCTTGATGAACGTTCAAAGGTTGATCAATTATATAATAACGACTATAAGAAAATGGGATATCTGGATGCTTTATGTTACATTTCTGCCATGAGGTATCATCAAGATGTTTGTGATGGAGGTTGAGTTTATTATACATGTAAACGGCATTGTATATTTTACCATATTGTATTATTAATAAAAATTTTTTTAGAGTGAAAAAATTTTTTTTTCATTATCCTCTACATAAAGAATATATATATATATATATATTATATATATTAAATATATATATATATATATATATAATATATATTATATATATTATTATATATAGTATATATATAATAAATATATAATATATATATTATATATATATATATTAATATTATTATATATATATATATAATACTATAATATTATATTTATATTATATAATAATGTATATATTATATATATATGTATATAATAATATATATATATATATAGTATTTATATATATATATATATATATATATATATAAATATATAATATATATTATATATATTATAAATATATATATAAATATATTATATATATATTATATATATATATATATTATATTATATTATAATATTAGTTATATATATATTATAATATATATATATACTATATTTATAGTATATGTATTATATATATATATATATATATATATTATATATATACATATACATATACATATATAAATTTATATATATTCTATATATTATATATATTATATATATATAATTATATAATAATATATATCATATCTATATATTATTATATATAGTATATATATATATATAATAATATATATGGTATACTATATATATATATAATATATATATATATATATATATATTATATTATAATATATTATATATATAATAAATATATATTATATATATATTATATATATCAACTATATATATATACTATATATACTTATATGCTTTCTAACATAGAGAAAAGCCTCTACAACTTGAAAAATCAGAGCTCTGGATACATCCGTACGTTATATTAAGCAGCAGGTTTTATATACTTTATTTATTTTATAAGTGGCACTAATTTAGAGACTTGATTTACTGGTTAACGCGAGTATATAATTCTATGATAATCTACAGTATGGTATTAGAGATATTAAAAGTTCTTATTCTTGAGAGAGATATCTTCATTTTATAACGTTAAGTTATAATACTATAGTATATCCTAGTATAATTCTATGTGTTATATATATTATTATATTATTATAACTTTAGCCACTTATATATATATTCATATGGTGTGTAGCAAGTGATAATTCTCTGATTCCATATATAAATCATTCTATAAGATAAAATCTCTATCTAACAATGAAGATGAGATTAAATAGATTATGAATATTGCGTACCATATAAACATCGTTGTTCACTGAATATAGACTGAAACATGTGTATAATATAAAATTCTCTCTTCACATTGT
>JABUQX010120404.1:0-10662 GCA_015478945.1 Trachelipus rathkii | reverse complement strand
CAAGAGAAACCAGTCAAAAATAGTTCAAAAAACAGTCAAAAACAGTAGTCAAAACAGTTATGTTCAAAAACATAGTCAAAACAGTACAAAAAACAGTAGTCAAAAAACAGTCAAAAACAGTCAAAAAACAGTCAAAAACAAGTCAAAAAACAGTCAAAAACTAGTCAAAAATACAGTCAAAAACAGTCAAAAACAGTCAAAAACAGTCAAAAACAGTAGTCAAAAACAGTCAAAAACAGTCAAAAACAGTCAAAAACAGTCAAAAACAGTCAAAAACAGTCAAAAACAGTCAAAAACAGTCAAAAACAGTCAAAAACAGTCAAAAACAGTCAAAAACAGTCAAAAACAGTTAAAACCAGTTAAAACCAGTCAAAACCAGTCAAAACCAGTCAAAACCAGTCAAAACCAGTCAAAACAGTCAAAAACAGTCAAAAAAACAGTCAAAATAACAGTCAAAACAGTCAAAAACAGCAAAAACAGTCAAAAACAGTCATAAAAACAGTCAAAAACAGTCAAAAACAGTCAAAAACAGTCAAAAAACAGTCAAAAACAGTCAAAAACAGTCAAAAACAGTCAAGAGAAACCAGTCAAAAATAGTCAAAAACAGTCAAAAACAGTCAAAAACAGTAGTCAAAAACAGTAGTCAAAAACAGTAGTCAAAAACAGTAGTCAAAAACAGTGAAAACAGTCAAAAACATTCAAAAACAGTCAAAAACAGTCAAAAACAGTAGTCAAAAACAGTCAAAAACAGTCAAAAACAGTCAAACAAAAACTAGTCAAAAAACAGTCAAAAACAGTCAACAGTCAAAACAGTAAAAACAGTCAAAAACAGTCAAAACAGTCAAAAAACAGTCAAAAAAACAGGTCAAAAAAACAGACAAAAACAGTCAAAACAGTCAAAAAAAGTCAGTCAAAAACAGTCAAAAACAGTCAAAAACAGTCAAAAACAGTCAAAAACAGTCAAAAACAGTCAAAAACAGTCAAAAACAGTCAAAAACAGTCAAAACAGTAGTCAAAAACAGTCAAAAACAGTCAAAAACAGTAGTCAAAAACAGTCAAAAACAGTTGTCAAAAACAGTTGTCAAAAACAGTTGTCAAAAACAGTTGTCAAAAACTAGCGCCACAAAAAAAAAAAAAACAGTAGTCAAAAATAGTCAAAAATCAGTCAAAAACAGTAGACAAAAAAAAGTCAAAAACAGTCAAAAAACAGAAAAAAAAACAGTCAAAAAACAGTCAAAAACAGTCAAAAACAGTCAAAAACAGTCAAAAACAGTCAAAAACAGTCAAAAACAGTCAAAAACAGTCAAAACAGTAGTCAAAAACAGTCAAAAACAGTCAAAAACAGTAGTCAAAAACAGTCAAAAACAGTAGTCAAAAACAGTAGTCAAAAACAGTCAAAAACAGTAGTCAAAAACAGTCAAAAACAGTCAAAAACAGTCAAAAACAGTCAAAAACAGTCAAAAACAGTCAAAAACAGTCAAAAACAGTCAAAAACAGTCAAAAGAAAAAAAACAGTAACGCCAAAAACAGTCAAAAAACAGTAGTCAAAAACAGTCAAAGAAACAGTAGTCAAAAAACAGTCAAAACAGTCAAAAAACAGTAGTCAAAAACAGTCAAAAAAAGTCAAAAACAGTCAAAACCAGTCAAAAACAGTCAAAACCAGTCAAAACCAGTCAAAACCAGTCAAAACCAGTCAAAACCAGTAGTCAAAAACAGTCAAAAACAGTAGTCAAAAACAGTCAAAAACAGTCAAAAACAGTCAAAAACAATCAAAAACAGTCAAAAACAGTCAAAAACAGTCAAAAACAGTCAAAAACAGTCAAAAACAGTCAAAAACAGTCAAAAACATTAGTCAAAAAAAGTCAAAAACATTCAAAAACAGTCAAAAACAGTCAAAAACAGTCAAAAACAGTCAAAAACAGTCAAAAACAGTCAAAAACAGTCAAAAAACAGATCAAAAACAAGTCAAAAACCAGTCAAAACAGACAAAAACAGTAAGTCAAAAACAGTCAAAAACAGTAGTCAAAAACAGTCAAAAATAGTCAAAAACAGTCAAAAACAGTCAAAAACAGTCAAAAACAGTCAAAAACAGTCAAAAACAGTAGTCAAAAACAGTAGTCAAAAACAGTAGTCAAAAACAGTAGTCAAAAACAGTCAAAAACAGTAGTCAAAAACAGTCAAAAACAGTCAAAAACAGTCAAAAAACAGTCAAAACAGTCAAAAAACAGCAAAAACAGTAGTCAAAAACAGTTGTCAAAAACAGTAGTCAAAAATCAGTCAAAAACAGTCAAAAAACAGTTCAAAAACAGTCAAAAAACAGTCAAAAACAGTCACAAACAGAACAGTCAAAAACAGTCCAAAACAGTAGTCAAAAACAGTCAAAAAAAAAGTAGTCAAAAACAGTCAAAAAACAGTAAAAAAACAGTCCAAAAAAGCAGTCAAAAAACAGCAAAAACAGTCAAAAACAGTCAAAACAGTTAAAACCAGTTAAAACCAGCAAAACCAGTCAAAACCAGTCAAAACCATCAAAACCAGTCAAACCAGTCAAAACCAGAGTCAAAAAACAGTTCAAAAACATAGTCAAAAACAGTTCAAAAAACAGTCAAAAACAGTCAATAACAGTCAAAACAGTCAAAAACAGTCCAAACCAAAAACAGTCAAAAACAGTCAAAAACAGTCAAAAACAGTCAGAGAAACCAGTCAAAATTAGTCAAAACAGTAACACAAAACAGTCCCAAAAACAGTAGTCAAAAACAGTCAAAAACAGTAGTCAAAAACAGTAGTCAAAAACAGTCAAAAACAGTCAAAAACAGTCAAAAACAGTCAAAAACAGTCAAAAACAGTCAAAAACAGTCAAAAACAGTCAAAAACAGTCAAAAACAGTAGTCAAAAACAGTAGTCAAAAACAGTCAAAAACAGAAAGTCAAAAACCAGTAGTCAAAAACACGTCAAAAACAGCTAGTCAAAGCAGTCCAAAAAAACAAGTAGTCAAAACAGTCAAAAACAGTAGTCAAAAACAGTCAAAAACAGATAAAAAACAGTAGTCAAAAACAGACAAAAACAGTAGTCAAAAACAGTAGTCAAAAACAGTCAAAACAGTAGTCAAAAACAGTCAAAAACAGTAGTCAAAAACAGTAGTCAAAAACAGTAGTCAAAAACAGTAAAATCAATAGTCAAAAACAGCCAAAAACAGTAGTCAAAAACAATCAAAAACAGTTAAAAAAAAAATAGTCAAAAAACAGTCAAAAAACAGTCCAAAACAGTCCAAAAACAGTCAAAAAAACCGTCAAAAACAGTCAAAAAACAGTCAAAAACAGTCAAAAAACAGTCAAAAACAGTCAAAAACAGTAGTCAAAAAAACAGTCAAAAAAACAGTCAAAAACAGAAGTCAAAAACAGTAGTCAAAAACAGTAGTCAAAAACAGTAGTCAAAAACAGTCAAAAACAGTAGTCAAAAACAGTCAAAAACAGTCAAAAACAGTCAAAAACAGTCAAAACCAGTCAAAACCAGTCAAAACCAGTCAAAACCAGTCAAAAACAGTTGTCAAAAACATTCAAAAACATTCACAAAAAACAGTCAAAACAGTCAAAAACAGTCAAAAACAGTCCCAAAACCAGTCAAAACCATCAAAACCATTTCAAAACCAGTCAAAAAATCAGTCCAAAAACCAGATCAAAAACAGTAAAAACAGGTCAAACAGTCTAAAACAGTCAAAAACAGTGCATATATATAATCTATGTGGCAAAAACAGTCAAGAGGAAGGAAAGGTCAAAAACAGTCAAAAAAGTAGGGTGGCAAAAACAGTTTTCCAAAAACAGGTCGAATAATCCTATTTCCAAAACAGTCAAAACCAGTCAAAAAAACCAGTCAAAAAACAGTCAAAAACCAGTCAAAAACAGTTCAAAAACAGTCAAAAACAGTCAAAAAACAGTCCAAAAAACAGTCAAAAGACAGTCAAATACCAGTCAAAATCCATTAAAAACCAGTCAAAACCATCAAAAACAGTTCAAAAAAACCAGTCAAAAACAGTCAAAAAACAGAAGTCAAAAACAGTCCAGAAACAGTAGTCAAAAACAGTAAAAACAGTCAAAAACAGTCAAAAAACAGTCAAAAACCAGTAGTACAAAAACAGTCAAAAAAACTGTCAAAAACAGGTCAAAAACAGTCGTTCAAAAACAGTCAAAAACAGTCAAAAACAGTCAAAAACAGTTAAAAAACAGTCAGTCATAAACAGTCAAAAACAGTCGTCAAAAACAGTCAAAAAACAGCAAAACAGTCAAAAACAGTCAAAAAACAGTCAAAACCAGTCAAAACCAGTCAAAACCAGTCAAAACCAGTCAAAAACAGTCAAAAACAGTCAAAACCAGTCAAAAACAGTCAAAAACAGTCAAAAACAGTCAAAAACAGTCAAAAACAGTCAAAAACAGTCAAAAACAGTCAAAAACAGTCAAAAACAGTCAAAAACAGTCAAAAACAGTCAAAAAACAGTAAAAAACATTCAAAAACATTCAAAAAACAGTCAAAAACAGACAAAAACAATCAAAAACAGTCAAAAACAGTAGTCAAAAACAGTCAAAAACAGTCAAAAACAGTCAAAAACAGTAGTCAAAAACAGTAGTCAAAAACAGTTGTCAAAAACAGTAGTCAAAAACAGTAGTCAAAAACAGTCAAAAACAGTAGTCAAAAACAGTAGTCAAAAACAGTAGTCAAAAACAGTCAAAAACAGTCAAAACCAGTCAAAACCAGTCTCAAAACCAGTCAAAACAGTCAAAACACAGTCAAAAAACCGTCAAAAAACAGAAGTCAAAACCAGTCAAAAACAGTTAGTCAAAACAGTCAAAAAACAGTCAAAAAACAGACAAAAACAGTCAAAAACAGTAGTCAAAAACAGTCAAAAACTGTCAAAAACAGTCAAAAACAGTCAAAAACAGTCAAAAACAGTAGTCAAAAACAGTCAAAAACAGTCAAAAACATTTAAAAACAGTCGAAAAACATTTCAAAAACAGTCCAAAAACAGTCTCAACAAAAACGTCAAACAAAAACAGTAGTCAAAAACAAGTCAAAAACAGTTCAGACGAGAGAGCAGAAACAGTCAAACAGTAAGGGGTTCCCAAAAAACAGTCAAAAACCAAGTAGTCAAAAACAGTCAAAACAGTAGTCAAAAACAGTCTTCAAAAAACAGTTGTCAAAAAACAGTCAAAAAATAGTCAAAAAACAGTCAAAAAACAGTCAAAAACATGTCAAAAACATTAGTCAAAACACAGTTCAAAAACACGTAGTCAAAACAGTATGTAAAAGAACAGTCAAAACCAGTAGTCAAAAACACAAAAACAGTAGTCAAAACAGTCAAAAACAATAGTCAAAAAACAGTCAAAAACAGTCAAAACCAGTCAAAGACCAGTCAAAAACAGTAGTTCAAAAACAGTCAAAAAAAGTAGTCAAAAACAGTCAAAAAACAGTCAAAAAAAAAGAAAAACAGTCAAAAAACAGTTAAAACCAGTCAAAAACAGTCAAAAAACAGTCAAAAAACAGTCAATAACAGTCAATAACAGTCAATAACAGTCAAAACAGTCAAAAACAGTCAAAAACAGTCAAAAACAGTCAAAAACTAAGTCAAAAACAGTCAAAACAGTCAAAAACAGTCAAAAACTGTCCAAAAAACTGTACAAGAACAGCAAAAAAAAACAGTCCAAAAACAGGTCAAAAACCAGTCAAAAAAAAACCATTTCAAAAACAGTCAAAAAATACAGTCAAAAAAACAGTCAAAAAAACAGTCAAAAACAGTCAAAAACAGTCAAGAGAAAAACAGTCAAAAAATAGTCAAAACAGTCAAAACAGTCAAAACAGTAGTCAAAAACAGTAGGTCAAAAACAGTAGTCAAAAACAGTAGTCAAAAACAGTAGGTTCAAAACCAGTTAGTCAAAAACAGTGAAACAGTTCAAAAACATTCAAAGAACAGTTCAAAAACAGTCATAAAAACAGTAGTCTAACAAAAACAGGTCAAAAACAGTCCCAAAAACAGTAGTTTCAAAACAGTCAAAACTGTCAAAAACAGTCAAAAACAGTCAAAAACAGTCAAAAACAGTCAAAAACAGTCAAAAACAGTCAAAAACAGTCAAAAAACAGCAAAAAAAAACTGTCAAAAAAAACAGTCAAAAACAGTACAAAAAACAGTTCAAAAACCGATAGTCAAAACAGTCCAAAAAACAGTCAAACATTCAAAAACAGTCAAAAACAGTTTTCAAAAAACAGCAGAAAAACAGTCAAAAGACAGTCAAAAACGAGTCAAAAACAGGTTCAAAAACAGTAGTCAAAAACAGTCAAAACTGTCAAAAACAGTAGTCAAAAACAGTCGAAAAACAGGTTGTCAAAAACAGTTTGTCAAAAAACAGTAGTCAAAAATAGTCAAAAACAGTCAAAAACAAGTTCAAAAACAGTCAAAACAGTAGTCAAAAACAGTCAAAAACAGTCAAAAACATTAGTCAAAAACAGTCAAAATCAGTAGTCAAAAACAGCCAAAAACAGTAGTCAAAAACATTAAAAAAACAGTCAAAAACAGTCAAAAACAGTCAAAAACAGTCAAAAACAGTCAAAAAAAGTAGTCAAAAACCAGTAGTCAAAAACAAGTACAAACAGTAGTCAAAAAACAGTTCAAAAACAGTAGTCAAAACAGTAGTCAAAAACAGTCAAAACAGTAGTCAAAAACAGTCTAAAAAAAAGTCAAAAAAACAGTCAAAACCAGTCAACAAAACCTGTCAAAACCAGTCAAAACCAGTCAAAACCAGGTGCAAACCAGTTTAAAACCACGTCAAAACCAGTCAAAACCAGTAGTCAGAAAACATGTACATAAAAAGGTCGACAAAAACAGGTAAAAAAACAGTCAAAAACAGTCAAAAACAGTCAAAAACAGTCAAAAACAGTCAAAAACAGTCAAAAACAGTCAAAAACAGTCAAAAACAGTCAAAAACAGTAGTCAAAAACAGTTGTCAAAAACAGTAGTCAAAAACAGTAGTCAAAAACAGTCAAAAACAGTAGTCAAAAACAGTCAAAAACTGTCAAAAACAGTCAAAAACAGTCAAAAACAGTCAAAAACAGTGAAAAACAGTCAAAAACAGTAGTCAAAAACAGTCAAAAACAGTCAAAAACAGGCACAAAGACCGGTAGATGGTCAAAACAGACAAGTAAATTGTCAAAAAAACAGGCAAAAAATAGAAAGGTAGAACAGACAAGTAGATTTACCATAAAACATAAAAAGATAGACAAAAGCAGTCAAAAAACAGGCAAAAAATTGTCAAAACAGTCAAAAACAGTTCAAAAAAACAGTCAAAAAAAACAGTCAAAGAACAGTCAAAACAAAAGGTCAAAACCAGTAGTCAAAACAGTTCAAAACACAGTAGTCAAAAACAGTAGTTCAAACACAGTCAAAAACAGTCAGTAGTCAAAAAAACAGTCAAAAAACAGTTTTTTGACTGTTAAAAAAACAGTCAAAAAAGTCAAAACAGTCAAAAAAGTCAAAAAAAGAGAGTCAAAAAACAGTCAAAAACAGTCTTCAAAAAACAGTAAAAACCAGTCAAAAACAGTCAAAAACAGTCAAAAACAGTCAAAAACAGTCCAAAAAACAGTGCGAGAGAAACAGTTCAAAAACAGTCAAAAACAGTCAAAACATCAAAAACAGTGAAAAAACAGTCAAAACAGTCAGAAAAACAGTCAAAACAGTCAAAAAACCAGTCCAAACCATGTCAAAACCAGTACGCGTTCAAAAACATGTAAAAAAAAAGCAGTAGTCAAAAACAAGTAGTCAAATAACAGTCCAAAACAGTTAGTCAAACATGTCAAAACAGTAGTCATAAACAGTATCAAAAAGTCAACACAGTCAAAAACATGTCCAAAAAACAAGTCAAAAACAGTCAAAAAATAAAAACAGTCAAAAACAGTTAAAATTAGTCAAAACCAGTCCAAAACCAGTCAAAACCAGTCAAAAACAGTCAAAAACAGCAACAAAAACAGTCAACAGAACAGTCAATAACAACAAAAACAGTATCAAAACAGTTCAAAAAACAGTTCAAAAACAGTCAAAACAGTCAAAAAACAGTAAAACATTCAAAAACAGTCAAAAACAGTTCAAAACAGTCAAAACAGTCAAAAACACGATCACATATATAAGGAACAGCAAAATATCCTTAATACTTACAACCTTGGCAGTATAAATACGGCCTCAATACACAATAATCCAGGGCACAGACAGTGGTTTTTCCAAATGTTTGGAAAAATAATATTTCTTTAAAAATAATTTAGAATTAACAATGATTTTTCCAACAAAACAGTGGTTCCTAAACTGAGAATGTTAACCTTGTTAACTTAAGTAGTCACCTAGGTATTTTAGAGGGGCTACCTTAAATCAGCCCAGGTGAAGTCGAAAAACAGGTTTGTCGGAAAGAACACGTAGTCAGAAAGACAGTAATGTCAAAACAGTAGTCAACAAACAGGTAAGTGCAAAAAGGAACTTACCAAAAAGGCTTATTCCTAAATTAGGAGAAGTCCAAAACAGTACCGTTCAAAACCTAACCATAGCTTATGTCACCACAATATAAAATACAGACAAGAGAAGGAGTGCAGTCATAAATTGAAAACCTAATTTTGAGTCCTTCAAAACCAGGTATCATATTAGGCCGTTAAATCAACACCACACCGGGTCCAAAACCAGTCAAGATAACCCAAAGTAAGCATTTATCCATTACCAATTGTAGGTCAAACAACCGTAAAGTCCTCAAAAAGAGTTTATCTCAAAACACAATTTCACAATGTGTGAAGACAAGAGTACGTCAGTTCGTGAATGCTGTAAGGAGTCAAGTGCACAAAAGTTCTTTTATGTGCATGTTACCAATACAGCGGGATAACGGAGTATTGATCAATATGTTACATTAGATTACAATAATAAAAAAAATCCAAAAATATATATCAAAATAACTTGTGTAAACATAATGATTAACAAGTAGGTCGGTTAAATAACAATGAAAAACAGCTCCACTATAGGCAAAAAAAAAATATCAAGATGTAATTGTCAATAATATGGTATTTTGGATGGCAAAACCTCAAATGAATTCAATTGATCCGGCAAAAAAATATCCTGTAGTATTTTATGTTTATGCAGGGCCTGAACTACATCAGATTGGGACGAAAAAAAATTTGTATGATCATAAATATACACATGACTTTAACTAGATCATGAGTAAAAAGCAGTTAAGTCAAATAGATTCAAAACGGATCAGTTCAACAATACAGGTGGCATTAGTGGCTTATGTCAAAGGAACAGTCTAAAATAACTAGAGGAGCAGTATGCCGCATTAACAATGCACTGTTTCAAAACAACTCTGAATTGACTGATTCTATTGCATATTAATAAAGCTAGTCTGCAAAATAATAATGGTTAATCTATAAAATGTTTCATAAAACATATTAAGTAAAAAAATTACTAGGTTGTTAAAAACTCATAAGAAATATTTTAATAAAATTCTAATGAAAAGCTACAAAAAAGTAGTTAACAGTTAATAAAGAAATTACTATGTTCAAGAATCTAAATTAGATTGAATTAATACTGTATTATGAATGGTCTCAAAAAAAAAATCCTGAAGAATAACTAAGTATAAAATTGAAAAAATGCGTAGGTAGTCAAAAGACGATGTACATAATAAAAATGCTACGTATTTTAATTAAAACACCATTACAAAGTAGAGTTCTTAAAATAAAATATACGCTAAGTTTCATACACAAGAGAGTCCCTTACAGTTTTAAAATGAGCTATTAAACAGTCGTTGGGTCAAAAACTGGGTCTATGCCTACGGAGTGAGTAAGCGAAAATAGTCAAAACAGTTCGATGTGGTGAAAATCATTATGTGAGGTAGCGAGTCAAAGGATGTAAGGTGAAACTATGAGTCTATGTATGTCAAATGTTTAAGAGTGTAGGATAAAGTGTAGATGTCTGTAAGTGTATTGATTGTGTGGCATAAAAACATGTCAAAAACACAGTATTAGTCAAATTGGTGTGGTGGGGTGTATTAAATACATTTAAGAAACAATAGGCCATGAAGTAAATAACGACTAAGGGTATACTAAATAAAAAAATAAATATAATCAAAGATAATCATAAAAAACAGTAGTTACAATAAACATAATAAAAAAGAAAAAAAAATTTAGATAAAAAAAAAATATAATAATAATAAACAAAAAAATAAAAATAAAAAAATCAAAATAAAAAAAAGTGAGTTTATAACAACAAAACATATAAAAAAAAAAAACAAATAAATTGCTTAATAAAATAAATGTTTATAAGCGTAAAGTAAAGCTTATGAGTTATAACAAGCAAAAAACACTAGAGATATGCAGAGTAAAGACAGGATTCTAATAAGCTCAAAGAAAAACAAGAAAGTCAACAAAATAATCTATCTGCTTTGTACCTAAGAGGAAAACCTACTCAGATTGATCTATACTATAAGACATTTACTGCTTTTAAGGTACGTTCAAATGGTATAAATATTAAGAACAAAGCAAGGGTCATAAAACAATAAGAAGTTAAACAAGTAAAGCAAGTCAAAAATTTAAACACAAAAAAGGCATACATGTATCCCCTGTGTTGCATATGATAAACCAGTCCATCTTGATTGA
>JABUQX010120403.1:12500-17500 GCA_015478945.1 Trachelipus rathkii | reverse complement strand
CAACCCTAATTTTCGACCAACCCTTTGGTCTTCCATGGGTCAATTTTGGCCCACCCTAATTTTCGACCAACCCTTTGGTCTTCCATGGGTCAATTTTGGCCCACCCTAACTTTTTGGCCACCCTTTAGGGCTTAGCCCTATTTTTGATGTCTTTACCTTGTTTGACCATGATATTTCGGCCTTGACCTTGCCATATACCATGGGGCAATTTTCACCCACGGTAATTTTTGGCTTCCCTTTAGGGGCTTAGCCCTGCCCTATTTTTGATGTATTTACCTTGTTTGACCATGATATTTCGGCATTGACCTTGTCATATACAATGGGTCAATTTTGGCCCACGGTAATTTTTTTTTCCTTCCTTTTAGGGCTAGGCCCTTTTTGATGCTTAACCTTGTTTGACCATGATATTTTCAGCCTTGACCCTGCCATATACCATGGGTCAATTTTGGCCCACGCTAATTTTTGGCCACTCGTGTCCCACCCGTCACATATTTCGTTCCTAACTTGAACGTATGTATCTAGTGATGTTCTATTAGTGTTCTATTAGTATTCTATGAGTGCCAGGTGAGTGCCAATGAGTGCCAATGAGTGCCAAGTGAGTGCCAATGAGTGCCAAGTGAGTGCCAATGAGTGCCAAGTGAGTGCCACATAGTGCCAAGTGAGTGCCACATAGTGCCAACTGAGTGCCACTTTTTTTTCAAGCCTTTTTTCTATCCCCCCTGAGACCCGAAAGCACCAATATGTGTCTACCCCTAGGTTAAAAGGTATGAGGAATCGATTGGTGTATATTACAAGTTGCTAGGATGCTTCCTACTATGAGTTAGTCTTTTTCTAACACTTATACACACTATGTCACTTATACACACATACACTATGACACTTATACACACATTCACTATGACACTTATACACACTATGACACTTATACACACATTCACTATGACACTTGTACACACTATGACACTTATACACACTTACACTCGTCCATAGACACTTACACTTACACTCACACACTGAAATATTTTGATGCTCAACTTTGATGCCCAGCATTATGGCCCAGCATTGATGCCTTCAACTTCTGATGGATTGATGCCCACAGCATTGATACATTTTTCTAACCTTTTCTTAGCCTTTTCATACCCCACACCAAAGAACATAAGCTTAATATTGATGTCTTCCCCTAGTTCATAAGCGTACCATCAGGGCGCAGCATGATCCCACCGCGCGAAGGCCCACGACCCCGCACCCGCAGGTGCGTCCCGCCGCGTCCCCGCCCGCCGCGTGCGCCCGCAGGCGCAATATTTCCGCGTACCCGCCCGCCGCGTGCGCCCGCAGGCGCAATATTCCCGCACGAATGAAATATATATATATATATATATATATATATATATATATATATATATATATATATATATATATATATATATATATATATATATATATATATATATATATATATATAATATATATATATATTTTTTTTATATATATATATATATATATATATAATAATTATTTTAATATGAGTCACTCATTTTTATTTCATACTTAAACATTTTTATTAAAAACATATTTTCGCGAACCTAAAACTGTAACTCATTACAGACATCTTTTATATTTTACTTAATACTTTTTAATTTATAAATTTTTAAAAATTGTATGTAAGAAGAAAAAAACCAGAGTGTCTGATATATAAACATTTTATTTTACTACAACTGTACGAAATTTTATTAAAAACATTAACAATACATACCTTAAAGCAGTAAATCAGTAAATCAATAGAGGTGTTACCTAACACCTAAGGGATTAGTATGCTTTTGTTTTACTGCTTTACTGCTTTAACTCATGTTTTACTGCTTTAACTCATATGTTTTACTGCTTTAACTCACATATTTATTAACATTACATACCTTAAAGCAGTAAATCAGTAAATCAATAGAGGTGTTACATAGCAACAAGGGGGTTAGTATGACTTTTGTTTTACTGCTTTACTTGCTTAACTCATGTTTTACTGCTTTAACTCATATGTTTACTGCTTTAACTCACATATTTATTTAAAATTACATACCTTAAAGCAGTAAATCAGTAAATCAATAGAGGTTTGACCTAGCAACAAAGGTTAGTATGCTTTTGTTTTACTGCTTTACTTCTTTAACTTCATGTTTTACTGCTTAACTCATATGTTTTACTGCTTTAACTCAAATATTTATTAACATTACATACCTTAAAGCATAAATCCAGTAAATTAATAGACGCATCAACATACACCAAGGCGGATTAGTATGCTTTTGTTTTACTGCTTTACTGCTTTAACTCTTGTTTTACTGCTTTAACTCATATGTTTTACTGCTTTAACTCATATATTTATTAACATTACATACCTTAAAGCAGTAAATCAGTAAATCAATAGAGGGGTGACCTAAACACCTACGGGGGATTAGTATGCTTTTGTTTTACTGCCTTTACTGCTTTAACCATGTTAATTTACGCTTATTAACTCATGTTTTTTACTGCTTTTAACTCATATGTTTTATACTGCTTTAACTCATATGTTTACTGCTTGTAACTCATATATTTATTAAACATTATGTTTTTTATTTTGTTTTAATACTTTTTATTTATTTTATTATTATTTTTATTTATTTTTATTATTATTTTTATTATTTTTATTATTTATTTTTATTTTTATTATTATACTTAGTGTTATTTACTTCATGCCTATTGTTATTATTATTTAACACACCATACACACACACACACACACACACTTACACTTTTACACACATTCACTATGACACTTATACTCTCATCACTATGCCACTGTACATTTACCCATAGACACTTACATTTACACTAAAACACACGCAGTCACACCACACACGCACACACACTTACCACTTATTACACACATTCACTCATGAACACTTATACAACACATTCACTACTGACACTCACATTACCCCATAAGACACTTACATTTACACTTACACACACACACACACACACCACACACAGATTTACTTACACTCACACACAGATTTACTTACACACCCAGATTTACTTACTACACTCACACGCAGTTTTACTTACACTCACACACAGATTTACTTACACTCACACAGATTTACTTACACTCACACACCAGATTTACTTACACCCACAGATTTACTTACACACACAGTTACTTACACCCACACACAGATTTACTTACACACACAAGATTACTTTACACGTGCGACGAGCGAGAGAGTGGAGTAGCGAGCGAGAACCACACACACACACACACACCACACGGCACACTCCACTTACAACACTTAAAATAATTTATTTAAAACATTTTATGTTTTAATTAAACACGTACATTTATATTACTTAAATCAAATATAACTAAAATTATTTTAAAGTTTCTTAAAACTTCTAATAATAAATCCAATCATTATCTTGAACAAAAGAATTTATTATTAAAACTGTTAATAACTTTTTGCTTTATTTAAATTTTATAACTAACAAGTTTAAAATAACTTTTACTAAAAATTTATAAAATTTTATTAAAAACATATATTTTACGTACCCTTTAAAGCAATAAAATCAGTAAATCAGTAAGGTCAGCCCCTAGCACCCCTCTACACCAAGCTATGCCACGGTTTTGTTCTATTGACTTACTGCTTTACATCATCTTTAGCCAAGTGTAATAAGTATAAAAAATAACAAAATAAGTTCTGCTCTGCTAACATAACATGTTTTTTATTAAAATCATCTAAAGTTCTTATTAAAAATAACAATTATTCACTTACATTTATATTATTCGCGTTCGATGTTAACTAAAAATATTTCAAAGTTTTTTAAATAATTCGGATTTTCTTTATTATTATTATTATTATTATTTATGTACATTGACAATCCATCACGAAAAAAAACAACAACCAGCACTCCTTACATATCACCGAAAACTGACTCTCTCTGTAAAATTGTGTTGAAATAACTCTTTAGGCCTAAAATTTAGGATAATTCCTTTTTTGTAGCCCTGGCGATTTTAGAGCCTAATTTCCAGGTCAAAATATATTTTAAAACCGACCTTTTTCTGTAAAATGTGGTTGCAATAACTACGCTAGGCCTAAAATTTAGGCCTAAATTTAGGATAAGCCTTTTTGTATCCCATGCTGATTTAAGCCTAATACCAGGTCAAAAGGTAATTTCAGTATAGAAAAAAAATTCATATTTATTATTTTATTTTTATAAAATATAATTTTCCAACTGAAACATGCTGGATCGTTAAGATCCTTTTAAGCAGGTAAGAAGGAAATGTTTTCTTTACTTGTGATTGGTCGGAGTAATCCTTATCTCTATATGACCTCGTATGTGATTGGTCGAGAATTATTTTATCGTCTTTTGAAAATTAACTTTGTTCTTTAAACTTGTATTTGAGCAGGTGTGTTTTATTATCTTTTAGACCCCAACTCATTTTAAAATCATAGTCATTTTAGCTGTTAAGCGGTTGCACAAGTTATCTGATTTGTATTAAAAGTGTTTTATTTTTACTAAGTGTATATCATATTTATAATAAATACTTACATTGAGGAATAATTATTAATTTCACTAGAATAGATAATAATTAATTCACTAGATTTATAGTAGATCACGTGAAGCAAAACGCAAGAGCGCCCGCAAGCGCGACCCGGTGCGGAACCGACGCATGAACCCGCCGGCGTAATATTACTACGCGGTCGCGAAAATATGGAGAGTTGTATTTCAAAGTGGTAGGGCATACATCCTAGAGGTTGATATCTTTTGTCTAGCTTCCCATTCAGTATGGATAATATTAGTTTGTGTATGGGGCGACTTCTTCTTCCTTTTTCTGTCAATAATGGTGTTCCTCAGGATTCTGTCTTGTCTCCTACTTTATTCCTGCTTTTCATTAATGATCCTCTCACCTGCACATCTAACTCTATCCACTCATATGCCGATGACTCGACCCTTCATTCTTCAACTAATTTCAATTC
>JABUQX010120403.1:5000-7500 GCA_015478945.1 Trachelipus rathkii | reverse complement strand
TGGAAATTTGAATTATATTTTCGAAAATTACTTTTTTTTGTACATGTTATTACAACTTAGGGGTGCATGACATGAGCAACATGGAATATATATATATTTTTTAAATACTACTTACAAACTATATTCCATGTTGTTTATGTCACCTGAAAATTCTTATTAAATTTAGTTAAGACAATTAAAATTCATTATTCTTGACTGATGCTCTATGGCGACTAAAAATATATGTCCCTGTAATTATTTAATTATTGAAATTATAAGTGTAGCAATGTTTAAAAAAATCTTTTTGGCATATCTGTTATAGTGCCACTTCAAAACTGAATAATTAACTATTTGGTAAGGAATTTCTTATGTATCGATAGTGAATCATAAGCTACCCTTAATACTTTATATAAATACTTATATAATGCTTTATGTATACGTTATATTATATAAACTTTATTATTAATAAATTTTTTATTATATATTATTTACTATTTATGTATTATTTATGTATTATTTATTATATATAGTTTTAATTATTTATTACATTATTTATTATAAATAGTTTTAAATATTTATTACATTATTTATTATGTATACTTTATAAATGGTTTTTTATAAGCGCTTTATATATTATTCTTATCATTTATATATATTTTATATATACTTAATTATAACACTATATAAATTCGCATATAAATACTTTAGATAAATTCGCATACAAATATTTTATGTAAATTGCAGGCTTGGGTTCAAGTACAAGTACTTGTACTTTTACTTAGACTTAAGTACATTTTTTGGAGTACTTGTACTTGTACTTGCAGTTTCTAAAATCAGTGTACTTGTACTTGTACTTGTACTTGCACCTTTTGTACTTAAAAATTTGGAAAGTACTTGCATGTACTTTTGGTATTTTAACTTGCCAATATTTTTTTTTTTTATCATTTTCGTACTTATTGATATTATTATTTCTTATATATGTATTCTAAATAAATTTCCAGGTTATAGTAGTGCAGAGGGGTGTCACCCCCGATTTTTATAAAAATCACAGGATAAACTCTAAAAACAATAATAATAAAGAATATTAAAAACGAAAATCGTTGCTCTCTTTAGGAAAAAAAAGTTACAACCACTCAAAGTTGTTAAAATTCCCCTATACTTTTCATTTTTGATCTTTCTAGGTTAGGTCTCATTTCAGGACTTCTAGTTCAGGTTAAAATAAGTTTTGTTAGGTATACAAAGAGAAAATCTATGTATACTTAACAAATCTTATCATAACCTGAACTAGGATGGTCCTAAACGAGCACGAGGCTCACTAAATTTTTTTATAAGAAAGCCTATGGGAAAATTTTAAACTATGAGAGGCTGTAACTTTTTTTCCTAAAGACTTAAATCATTTTCTTTTTCTTTTTTAAGCTTCATTATTATTATTATTTTTAGAGTATATCCTGCAAATTTTTTTAAATTTTTTTTATATATAACAAATTCCAATGGGATTTTTAACAAATTTGCGAGGCTGTAACTTTTTTTTTTAAAGAGAGATACGATTTTCGTTTTCATTATTCTTCATTATTATTTTTTTTAGAGTATATTCTGTGATTTTTATAAAATCTGGGGGTGACATCCCTCTGCACTACTATTACCAATTTCCATTTACGAATATAAAGTATGTCATTATATATATATATATATATATATATATATATATATATATAGTATACTATATATATATATATATATATATATATATATATATATATTATATATACTATTATATATATACTATATGATATAATATATATGATATCAAGAACGAAGGCGAGATGGTGATTGATTGGATTTGGAAGCTGTGTAACAAAACGTTTATGGAGGGTTAGTTCCGAGGGATTGGTGGAGAGCAATAATAGTACTATTATATAAGGGTAAAGAGGATAAGGTACCTGTAGGTATTATAGGGAAATTAGTTTATTGAGTGCTGTAGGAAAGATATATGCTAGTATTTTGGTCGACAGAGTGCGTTGAGTGACTCAAGGACTGATTGGTGAAGAACAAGGTGCGTTGAAACAAATGATTTGGAAAATGAGGGAGGAGAATAAATTGTATTTAGGTTTTATGGATTTGCAACTGGCGTATGATAGGATTAATAGGGAAGCTCTATGGCAGGTGTTAGTGATATATGGTGTTGCTGGTAGACTTCTCAATGGAATCAAAAGTAGGTTTGACGATAGTGAAGCGTGTGTAAGAAAAAATAGTCGAAAGTGATTGGTTTAATATTAATAGCAGAGTGAGGAAGGGATGTGTTATGTCTCCTTGGTTATTCAATTTGTATATGGATGAACTTATGAAATAATTAGAGGTGGGATGGCAGTGGATGGTGTTAGAATAATGGAGAATAGAAGAGAATGGAGGGTTCCCTACCTATTATAAGAGGATGATTTGGTTTTGTGTGGCGAATCTGAAGAGAGTTTGAGACGATTGGTAGAGAGATTTCGTAGGGTGTGTAAAAGGAGGGGTTTGAAAG
>JABUQX010120401.1:10000-24300 GCA_015478945.1 Trachelipus rathkii | reverse complement strand
TTTAAGTGGCTTAATTGTTAGTCTATTAATGGAGACTGTAGAATTATATATAAAAATACTGGGAAATTATAACTAAACACAATTCGATATAAGTTCATAAAAAAAACTATAATTCTTTTGAGTGATTATTATTGTAAAGATAATAGCCATATTAAATTCAAATGTAAATATAAAATATGTGTGAATACTAATAAGACACTGGACATATAATATTATAAACCATTCATTCTCTAACATTACTTTACATCTTATATATAATAAGGATAAGAATAATAATATTAGATAGAGAATATAAGTGATGAAAGTGCAAATAGAAATGAACATATATAGTAATATAAGTACTATCGGTGATGAACAAGGGGAAATAGGTAGTACGTAAGAGGGAAGTACGCGTATACTATCACCTCTACCTTAATATATATCACTATACAATTAGTACTATACCACTATATATATCTAGTACTATTACTATATATGATTACCTACTCGTACGCGCTGCGCAGCCGCTAGCCGCTGACGCGCCGCTGTACTCATCCGCCGCTATACGCGTTCCTTCAGCGCGCCTCTCGCCACGACAGAAATTGCAAAAGCAGACATGCTAGAATATGTAAGCAATGGATCTAGGATGAGTAATATAATATCACATATATCATAACTCACTAACCACGAGTCTAGTAACGATATAATACAGATAGGATACTAATATAACTATGATATATAATAAAATATATAAATAAACAAATATACAGGGTGTAATATATATGTCATATATAAATAACAGAGATACTGTAAAAAGGTGAGGATAGCAGAGTAGAAGTAGATATATTAGAGTAAGGCAATAAACTAATATTTAGTATATAACTATAAAAATAATAATTCAAAATAGTACAAGAATATAATAATAATATATATGATAATATTATATATAATATATAGATATTAAGTATAATATAATTTAATATAATAATATATAATAATGATAAGTAGTATTATATAAATATATATAAGTAATATATAGTAATATAAAAAGAAAAGAATAATAAGATAAGAGAATAAGAGAGAAAGAATATAATAGAAATAATATTAATATATTATTAAATATAATATATATATATAGTATATAATATATATAATATATATAACTATATTAAATATAATTAGAATTATAACTATGAAAATAGTATATAAAGTATATAGCCACACTCAAATGAGCGAAAGACTAGGCGAGCGTTCTTCCTGGGAATAGGAAAAGATAAACATGTAACTTTGACCTACTTTATTATAGGGTTAAGGCTAGGGATACTTATTAAATATTAACACGCATAAAAAGTGCAAGAAAAAAAAATATAAATAATAAAAGCCCCTATGTAATAGGCGCACAACACAGATAAGATAGTAGGACCCAGCCCACTAGTGATACCGAGAGAGAACCCTCTACAGCCGCCAGCGTCAGGACCCGGTGACCGTAGGATAAAAAACATATAAAGTATATAAGAAGGAAAAAAATAGGGTATATAACAAATATAGAAAAACTCAGAGGGGAAAACCGCAAATAAAAGCAGTAAATATAGAGGCTCGGTAGCGCGTCAGGCCGCTACCTAGGGTATAACTCACATCGTAAGGACTATAACCCCCTACTGACAGCTGGCCCCTCACTGAGCATCACGATACTCACCCCCTCACCCTAATTAGATAGAATATATTGATGATATATGATAAAAAAATTAGTAGATATAGGTATATATGAAAAATAGTATATATATAAGCAATAAAGTGCAAAAAAATAAAGTAGCAACTAAACTCACAAAGTTAAAAAACGGAAAAGGCGGGACCAGAGCTCAATCCCTAGAAATAGAGAACATTAGAAGATAAGAAATTACCTTATAATTAGAAAAAAAGAGGTGAAATATAAAAAAACTAAATAAGTAATAATAAATAAATAACAAGGAGATATAAAAAGAAAGAATATAAAAAAGGAGAAGAAAGTAATAATAAAAAGTAAATAAGCTAATATATATAATATTATATATATATAATATATATATATATAATATATAATATAATATATATATCTATATAATATATATATGCTATATAATTATATAAATATATATGATATATATATAGATTATAGTAATATAATATAAATAAATAATATATATATATATTATAATATATTATATAATATATATATAATTATATATATATATATCCAATATATATAATATATACTATCATAAAATATATATATATAATATATATATATTATTGATTTGCCTACTCAAGAATTGTGACCAACGAGCCGCCAATGAATATATATATAATAAAAATAACGAAATTATATTATATATAGATTAAATATAATAATAAAATGATAAGAGTAAGTAATATAAAAATAATAAATATATAAATAATAATAAGAGTTAATAGTAAGTAATATATATAAGTAAGAATAATTAGATATATACTTAAATAGAAAGTAGGAACAAATAATGTAAATATGATAAAATTATATACTTATTATAATATAGCGGGTAATAAAGAAGTTTATTCCGTATTACAAGTATAGGCAAGCAAAATTAAGTATACGGAATATATACTAAAGGCTCATAAACCTAATAAATAAAAAACGAAACTATCAAAAGGGCTATAAATACGTATAACCACTAGCTATATCAATCGGGGTAGATAATCCCTAGCAAAGGATAAAAACCTAGCATACACCTAGGTAGACGTGAATATATATATATCACAACTACTACATAACCTAGGACATAAATCACTACATATATAACACAATAGAATAGATAAGAGATATATAATAATAGATAAAAAAAGATATATGATATAAGAAAAATAATAGAGAGATATATATATAGATATATATATATATAAGATCGATATATGTAATATATATATATTATAAAAGAACAAAGATGAAAAATGTAGGAGTAAAGGCTTATAGAATATAATATTAAAGTACATAAGATATAAATATAGCGATATATATAAGGCCTGCTATTATAGATCACTAATAATCTCTAATAGTAATTCGCAAAGATTAGCGCATATCGGTACCCACGCATTTTCGCATAAAGATTTAATAAACATATTATCTACATAGCTAACCGTGAGGTTAGGTAGTATTAGTCGAGGATAAAACACTCATAGACGTGAACAAATAGGAAATGAAAATAACATAGCTAGAAGCCACAACACAAATTAGGCACCAACATAAGGATTATATATATAAATAGAAGTATAAATTTTAAAATATACACTGCATATATCTAATTAAAAACATTTGCATGATAAAGTAAATGTATTTTTTAAAAGAACAAACCTGAAAAATAAAATGTAGTGATAATAAAATCTTTTAAACAACGTTAATTCTTATTTTTTGAACTTCCAAAACAAACATATAAATTTTAAAATAAACAACAAATATCTATCGTCAAATATATTATCCACGAACCCATCCATAAATAATATACATATATAATAAATCTCTTATAACTATAACAACTTATAATTAACACAATAAACACTCATGATGCACACACACACCTACACACAGTACAACAAATCACCAATATAAGATAATAAAAATATAAACATGGAACTGTGAAACAGGATAGATATGTAATTAATATAGAGGGAGGTAAGAACACTACTACTAACTAAGAATAAACCCGGGAAGTAAAAGATAGTAAAGACCAGAAAGTAACTAAGAAATAAACAATATAAGTAGAATATAAAAGAAACTAACCAAATATATATAGAGTCATTAATCGAGCATTAACTATATTGTGGAAGAAACAAAAATAGTGGAAATAAAACTTATATATAAAAAATAAAATAAGTAAATATGAAAAAAAGAATAAAAAAATAATAGTAAAATGAATCTAAGTACCTATACAATCAAATAGTATAAGAGAATAAAATATATATTAATTAGTATAAAAAACTATATATAATAGATACTATACGGCAATAGAAAAAGGACGGCAAAGAACTAAAATACGCATACCCATAAAACGAATAAAAAATACTATGATAAATAAAAATATAGAGAAAAATAGAATATAATAGATAATAGAAGTTGAATAAAGCAATTTTTTATATAACAAATAGAAGATAGATAATATAATAATAGTGATAACTACAGAGAAATCATATATATATATATAGTATATAAAATATATTATATAATAATATAAAAGTAAATATAGTAGTATATATAAGAATATCTATATAGATATATATAATATATATATATATATATATATGAAGAATATACAATATATATAAAAAGAAAATATATGATATAATATAAATATATAAGATACTATTATATATATAAAAATAGAACAAACACTACGAAACATAGTGAATCATCTGCTAGTCACCTCACCCGCGCCCTACGCTGCCTCAGCTCCTCACGCGCTAATATATATATAGCCTATAGATAATATAATATATATATTGAATAATAAGAGATAATAAGTATATAAATAATAGAAATAGAAGAGATATATAATAAGATATATATAATATAGATATAATAGTAATAATATATATAAAAGAATGATAGAGAAGTCATAGAAGAAATATAGGACGGTGATATCAAACACAATAAAAATAAGTACCACGATGAAAATGCCGCCTTGCGCAGAAAGCCCACTTACCTGTCACAACGGGCTATTTATTCCGAAGATGATCACGGACAACAGCACACACATAAAGTCGACCAACGCTGGACGCGCTAACAAGGGATGAAGAGATAAATAAGTTAGGGGTCAGTATAATTAAAATTAAGTAGATAAATAAATAATGAGGTTGAAAATATATATATATAGAGATAATAGAGGAAAACAATAATATATATAAATCAATTTATTAGATAAAAAATACAGATACAAAATAAATAAAAAAGAATATAGAGTCACACAAAATAAAATATATCAAACTATAAAGTAATATACTAATAACTCATAAATACCACCTCATTACCTTACAGAAGGTAGCACAGTATAGAGCGATAGTTAGAAAGTAATAATAATAAGCTAAGTATATATAGGTTAGTAACAGCTTTAAGTACAGCTACTGGGGCGCAGTATACAAACTATAAATATTAATATTAAAAAAGAGTACAATAGAGTGAGAACACCCAAAAATATATACTGGATACATATATAAAATAATAATGATAATATAGAGTAGTTAATACAGAATAGTTTTTGTAGTATAAGTAAGACAAATAAATATAGGGCGATGGTATAAACTCTTATTATATATATATTATATATACAAACAATACGTAAATCTAACTTCACAAGAAGTAAAACTTATTAGAGCATAAAAATAATGCTAACGTTATGATCAGAACACTTTCTAATTTTTATTTATTCTTTATTAATTAATAACTCTTGATGCATTCTTTATTAAATATTTATATAATTTTAATAAATAATCACGCATGAAAGAAAAATGAAATTAAATAGATAATAGAGAAAATAATATAATATATAGTAGATATAATAATAAGTAAAGAATATATATAAAATAATAAAGAATAATATAAAGATAATATATATAGAATATATATATATATATAATATATATATATAAGAATATATAAATATATATAATATATATATTTGCAATATATAAATATGATAAAATAGAATATAATAATATATAATATAATATAAAATAGATATAATAATATATAGTAATATATAAAAATTAAAATATAGTAATAAAATATAATAGAGAATAATTTAAAACAAGAGAATAATATCTATTTGCTAGATATAATAGACATAATATATATATAATGGATAAGATAAATAAGAATAACTATATAATAATAGAATATTATATATATATATAGAGATAATAGATAGTAATATAAATATAAGATAGAAAAACGATAAGTACTGATTAGTCAGTCTTCCAAATATAAATTAGACAAATATATATAAAGATCACCACTACCTATATATATATATTCTAACGGTAAGGAGAACTCAAAGTACCTATTAATAAGAAAATACGTTAGTAGAAAAAAATAACAGATTTAATATAAGTTATATAAAGCGCCGACGCAGCCGACCTGGAACCCTCACAAGTCGGCAAATCCCGCGAAGGCCAAAGAAATCCCACGAAAGAAGCAGAAAGAAATAGTTTTAACCCTTAGAATATAGAAAACCTAACGTTTTTTATTCTGAAAAGACATTTAATCTTGACAAGAATGGAAAAAAAATTTTTTTTCTTGTGGAATGTAAATACAAAAAGAATATAAATAAAAGTAAAATAAAAATAATAAAAATATATAATATGAATAGAAATGTAAAATAGATAAGATAATATATAATATATATATGATAATAGTATAAATAATATATTATATATAATATATAATATATATAAGGAAAATATAGAGGTTATAGATAGATATAAATAATAAAATAAAGAAAATGAGTACGGTATATATAGTCTCAACCTCTTTAAAGATACTATATATAATAAGTATATACTATATAAATGACCAATATATATATATATAGTAAAGTGTCAGGAACTAGATAGATAATTATCTATTGTAACTATAAATATATTAGGCAATTATTATATATATATATATATATATATATAATAATGATAGTATGATATTATATATATATATAATGAAAAAGATATAAGTAAGAAATAGTATCTAAAACAAACCGATTAGTAGGGAATATATGAAAAATAAAATAAAAAATAATATAATATATCTAGTTTTATATATAAAGAAGATAATAATGAATAAGAGGGTATAGAGAATAAGTAAGAAATTGAAAAAGGAAATGGATAATAGATATATATAAGATGCATATTAAAAATAAATAAGATATACTTAAATAGTATATATATGCTAGGGGAACGATAGTAAAGGTAATAGGCGATAATAGCACCGCTACGTGATACTATATATAAAACAAGATAAAAAGAAGATGAGGCAGGAGTAAAAACCGTAATATTATAATAAAAGACTAATAAGAGTACACGGTAGGAAAAGCGAGAAATAATATATGGAAATGATATTACGTGTCATACTATTACAAACAATTACAACAAATGAATAGATTATATTATATATGGTAAAAATATTAAAATATAAATATATAATAATATTATATAAAATATATATATTTAATAATAATTTATATATATATTAATATATATTATATAATATAATATATATAATATATATATAATAAATAAGAATATAGAATAATATATATAATATATATAAATATAATAAATAATATATAGTATAATATTCAGTGATATTTTTACATAAAAATATAAAAAAAAAAAAATCCAATAGTATATTCAAAAAGTAATATAGAAGCACAGAATTTAAAAGATTCAAAAGATTTGTACATAATAGGGTGTCCTATATAAGACCGAAGACAAATAAAATAGACAAAAAAAAGTTGCCCTTTCCTCGGCATGAAATTTCCAATGTATTTCACTCTTTGTTTTCCGGGAATATGTCGAATTCACTATAGTTTCAATTTAATACAAAAGTACGCTATCATCTTCCGCTTTACGTCCTTTCTTTTTGAACAGTCAATTAAATAATAACGTTTGAATTAAATCTGGTTATAATATAATTGAAAGGACAAACCATTAGATAAGCAGTATGCAAATTTAATTCAGTAAAAAAGCTTCTACAAAAGGTAAAGGAGTACAGACTGATATAAATTAAGGTTAAAATAATACTTGAGTGAACAGTGAACAACAACAACAAAAAAAGTTGAAAATAATTCTAACATATCTTATATAAATTAAATGAAATTTTCCACAGATAATATAAAGAATAATAAAGATAAAAATATAATATATGATAATAAATGATTAAAATATCCCATAAAACAAAATCCCAAAATAAATGATGAAAGGATTCTGATATAAAAATCGGTACTGAAATAAATCCTATTTATAGGTAAACAAATGGAATCTAATCACTAAGTGTACAAACTTTAAAAAAATACATTAACAAAAATAAACTTCTGTTAAGAGAGTACGTTTAATGCTAGAATTATAAAATATATAAAATATATATAATAAGAAATATATTATATAATATAAAAAATATATAAATATATAGATAATAATATAATATATAATACCATTCCTCTTCAATCTTTAGTAGGCATAACCAAATATATATTAATATATATATAAATAATTTAAATATAATAATATAATTAATAATAATAATATAAAAATATAATATAATATAATAAATATATAGAGAAAATATGATATATAGATATATATATAAATATAGTATATATATAAAACATAAAAACTATATTATAAATATATAAAATATAAAATACACATAACAGATATATGATAGAAAATATACATAATCATATACAAATATGTACTAAAATAATATATAATTTAATATATAAAATATGTAGTATTGCTTTTTTGTTTTAAACACTGCACTAGAGTGACCATTTACCAAGTCCTCAGACTTTTGTAAAACCGAAATGACGAAGAAAAAATTTCCACACCCAAAATAAGGAACAGAAAAAGTCCCGCCGCAGTAGCCTGAACAAAGCAAAATATAAAAGATAAAAAAAAAAAATATAAAAAAAAAAAAATAAAAGAAAAAAAAAATAAACTAAAAAAAAAAAAATAATAAAGAAAAAAAAAAACAAAATAAGACATAAAAAAACCACAAACACACGACCAACCCACCCTATGGGTCATGAAAAAAAAGTAGAATATAAAAGGGAAAAACAAAAAAAAAAAAAAAAACAAAACCAAAAAAAATAGAACAAAAGAAAAATTACATTAAGAGAATAATATAAATATAATATAGATAATTCTAATATAAATAAAATATATTAAATACTATAATAGTATATTATTATATATATATTTATATATGTAATATATGAAGGGGTGGATATATATATATATATATATAATATATTATTACTATAATAATATATATATAATAATAATAATCATAAAAGATATATAATAAAATATATTATATATAGAATATATATTATAATTATATACTATTAATAATATAATACTGATAAAATAATAATATAATAGATATAATAGATAATAAAATGTAATAATATATAAATATAAAGAATATATATAATATATATAATATATAATATATATAGAATATATATAAATATATATATATCATTATATAAAATATAATAAAACATTTTTAAATTTATTATACAAACTCTATGATGTTAGGAACCTCTCTTCAGTCGAATCACAAATAACCAGTCATGAGAAAAGAACGTTAACGAACTAACCTCCAACCCGAAAGAACAAACCCTAAACGCAATCTTTCTTTAGAGCAAAAGACTATTCGGCGGAGATACAAGGAAAATATATTAAAGATTTAAGAGGAGGAGTGGATAACGAGAAGAAATACGCGGAATACGATGATAAATTGGGAAATTAAAGAAAATGGTGAGAAATAATGTGAATACTTTTAGGGGATTTGGTTGAGAGGTAATGGTAGGATGTTAAGAAGAGAAGAAGGTTATTAGGTTGACAACACATGGTCATCATTTATGGGAAATAAAAAATCATAATAAAATTGGAAGACGAAGAAAACTTTCTTTAATAGTTATCTCCATTATATATGTATTATATTTATTTTTTTAAAATCAAAATGTTTAAATTCTATTTCAAAAAAGAATAAACATTTTTTTCTTTAGAAATAATTAAAGAAAAAAGCCAATTAATATAAAGTAAACCAAAGTAACACCAAAAGGCTAAATAAACTATATAGCAACATCGAAGATATATATATAGTATATATATAGTATATATACATATAAAAAAATATAATAGGTATATAAATATGATTAAAGAAAGAATGTAAATGTAAAGCATAGATATATGAAGGAGTAATAAGAGTAGTAAATATATATATATATAATATATGATATAAATGAGATAGATAATAGATAAGATAGTAATAATAAAATAAGATAAGATAATAGAAAGAAGTTAGTAATGAGAAGAGAGCAGAATTATTAAGGGGGGGGGGAAAAGACACTCAACCTGAGCACGTCACAGAACCCGAAAAGCATTATATAGATAACCGTATAAAGGATAACTAGCCATATGACACAGATAACAAAAGCAAAAACCGAAAGAAAATTACCACAGTATCCTAACTACCATATAGAACACTAGTAGTATCGAAATACAGCTAATATACACTCACCCACGTTATATGGAATACTAGTAGAATCAATCATATAAACTAAGATATATAATACCTATGACGACCTATATTGAGTATAAAATATATACATATATGATAGAATAATAAATGTGAATAAAAATATATAGTATATACTAATAAATTTTCTTAATCTCGAAAAAGACAGACATATAAAAAAAAAATCATAATATAGAATAAATAACTAATATATAATATATAAGTGATATAAATCAAAACATATAATATTAAAACTAACAAGTAAATATAATATAGAGTAGAGTACCAAACTAACAAGATAATAACAAAAATGATACCTATATATATATATATACAGGAAGTACCGAAGATCGACTAGTACTAATATAGATCATATAAGGGAATAAGTGAGAAATATTCAGACCAAGAAGTTAGTGAGACACCCCCGATATTGAAGCTGATAAATTAAGCCATACAAACAGACTGTACGAAAATAAATAACAGAGGATAAACTCAAAAATTATCGGACGGCAGGAAAAATATGATACTTAAAGTAGTCAGCGACATAAAATGATGAATAATACTACCATGGATCATATAATATATACTATAAAGTATTTATAATCACCCAGGTATATATCATCACAACTATAGTATATAAACCATATAAATGAATTATTGTTTCCTAGTTCTTTTATAGATCTTCTAATCCCAACATATATAATATATATATAATACATTTATAGTAAATCCAAGTATATGAAAGGACGACACTTTAAAAAAGGGGGAAGAAACGAATTTATGCTATATAATAGATAGTAAAAAAAAAATATATCAAAAAGATATATATATATATATATATAATAATAGATAGATATAGAATAATTAATTACATTAAAGATATATAATATAGAAATAAAAATAATATAGATATAAAAATAAATAAAATAACATATAATAATATAATAATAAATAATTAGAGTGGGATACTAAGAATGCCATAAATAGCCAAGAATAGCCCCACAAAAAGCCATACAGAGAGACAGAAAGAGATCGGTAATATAACTAAATGAAATGCATGGTTTACAATAACATAATGAACCCGATAAAAGTAAAAAAATAAAAAAGAGTAATATATATAATCTATAAGATTAAAATATAATATATATAATAATAGACATGATAAAATAAATAATTATCTATACATTTATTATAATAAATAATACACAATTATAGATAATATATATATATATATAAATATATATATATATAATTAATATATAATATATATATATTAATTATAATTAAAATACCATTTGTTGATAGTAACTAATGAAAATATACCAAAAAAAATTTTTAGATTTAATTTTCTTTGAAAATGTAGCTTTTAATTTTTGAAATTCTAAGACTCCCTAGTACCATATCGAACTCAGCCATTCAATACAGATATCTTCAACTATGTCAAAAATCAATAAGCAAGTATTGTAAAGAAATATGTTGCGATACCACATCTCAAATCTTACGGTCGGATCAAGAGACACGAGTGCTGCGTCACCCCACCCGCAATACCTCCAGAACTCGAACTTTCAAACCCCTTACATATAATATATTATTTTATATAAACCGGCAGAAAATTTAGATGTCAACCCAAAGGATACGAAAAAAAAAATTTCTAGGTTCCCTTATCTTGAGCTCTATATTTGAAGAACACAGATTCGAACACCTCCCACACTGGACCGTTCCACCCTTATTCCTGAAGAGGCATGGAAAAAAAACCCCGGTATCAACTTGATATCATATTCAGTCGGCACTCCTTAGCAGTCCATCACTATACCTAGAGTATCCTGGAAAAAAACAAAACACATACAAAAGAAAGAAAAAATATCGATTCCTAGCCTCTATCTCCACAGACGACCACTTAGGAAACCGAAGCCCGATCAATTTTATAACCCGCAAATGTTCCAATCAAACCGAGAGATCCCCCCTCTATTAGCCCTGGATAAGTACCAAATTAAGGAAATGATTGTAATGCCAAAAAAAATATGCACAAAAAAAAGAATTTGATGAAACTATAATACCCCAAAAAATATATACTATTAATCGAGCTCAACTTTGAAGAAGCACAAACAAATGAAAATAAAGATAAAAGAACATCTAAAAGAAAAATAGAAAAACAAAAACTGAACACAATTGTGACGCTTTCGAAACTAACGAGAAGAACCGGATTTCAACCCGAGAAGTAGGGCAAAACTGCCAATTTTAAACTCTTCTTATACTGCAAATTGCAATCCAAACCAAGGAAGCGACAGTGAGTATACTAAAATAAAAGCTGGTATGCCAAGTAGAAACGGTTTTAAAAATTTGCAGCTCTCACGAAAATCGTTGAAAAGGAAGATATGGTAATTGGTATGACAGAATATATTTGGAAGTAGCAAGCTAAGCACAAAATACAGATTGAGTTTTAAAAGAAACGAACCAAAAAGTAATAATCAAGCCACCAAACATTATTAAAAATAATAAAACCATGATTTCAACCAAAAAAAACTTCTCAAAAATATCAATTGACCTTAAAACAAAAATATCAAATTACAAAGAAAAAGAAAGAAAAAAAATGCAGGATAGACAAGATTTAGGAAAATCAATCAACGAAATCCGGTATTTATAGGTGAATATTGTTATGGGAGGTAAAAAGAAGAATTATTGAGATTTAAAACCAAACCCGATCATGGCCATTAAGAGTCCATTAGTAAGCCGTGATAGAAAGGAACACAATTTAACTAAACATTGAGCAACAACAGTTAACACTTTGAAAAAACTAAACCCGGAATGAAGAGCCCAAAATTCCGCGATGACGATTCAGACCCCCACGAAATACCGAAGCGACACCCGCATATTAAAAATAGTACCAAAGAGTACCATCGAAGAATTAATATGTTCTCTGGTTAAGAACCCAACGACCACTTCTTAACACACAAGCCTATGGGACACAATTAAAAGTAGAATTTCAACTCACGCCACACACCACGACGACTTACACAGGCAAAATATACTAGTGTAAAGGTATGCCAATTCAGAATAAGTTACAAATCGCACCCCAATATATTTTTATTGAAAGACCATTAGCATTAAATAAATCCTACACTACTTATACTAATTAGACCGATACAGCGGGCAGAGGTACAGAAAAACGAGACTTCAAAACATAAAAAAAGACCACACCAACCAAACAAGCACGATACACCCCGAAAATGAGCAACAAAAAAAAAAAAAAAAAAAAAAAAAAAAAAAAAAAAAAAAAAAAAAAATAAAAAGAAAAAACAAAAAAAAGCACAGCCAAATATCCAGCGAAAAAGCAGGCGAAAACACCCCGCAAAAAACCAGAAACAAGCGACCGAACGGAAAAAACAAGCGCACACAAATCAACCGAACAAAAACAGACAACCCAACAAACAAAAACACACATCACAAAAAAAAATGCAACACACACAAAACACCAAAAAAAAACCAAACCCACACACAAAAAAAGCCACACAGTCACAAAAGAAAAAGAACGAACCCCACAAAAAAAAAACACAAAAGAAAAAAACCAACCGACGACACGAACGCGAGCGCACACCAAAAAACAAGCCGAATCAAAGAAAAAACCAACAAAAAAAAAAAACGCGAAAAACCCCCATCAAAAAAAAAAAAAAAAAAACAAAAAAACACCACGAAAAAAAAAAAAACAAACCACCGACCCCAAAACCCGCCCGAAGAAACAAGCCGCCAAAAAGCACAAAGCCCAAAACGCCCAAAACAGGAGCGCACAAGCCGACAACGGACCAACAAAAAAAAAAAAAAAAAAAAAAAAAAAAAAAAAAAAAAAAAAAAAAATAAAAAAAAGAAGTTATTTAAGGACTAGTCTATTGTTGAATTAGTTCTAAAAATAGTATATTAAGTTAGAACGCTACAAATATATCTTTAGTATGAATAATTACACATGTTTTTCTTTGGAAAGATGAAAGAAAAGTACCGAATAATATTCCCAGAATAAACAGCT
>JABUQX010120401.1:2500-5000 GCA_015478945.1 Trachelipus rathkii | reverse complement strand
GACATTTTTCAATATTCCAAAAAATAGAATTCATTTATGATACGGGATAATGGGACCAACATGTGTAGCTGGGTATAAGGAGATGGCTTGCTACAATTTTCATGGTATTCACATGTTGCAACTAGCATTCACGATTCAATATTATGTCAGAAGTCGGTTAAAGATATTTTATTTACTTGCAGAAGCATATCCTCTCATTTTCACCGTTCAGCAACGGCAGCTGCAAAGCTTAAAACTTTACAGATGCAGCTGAATGTCAAACATCATAAATTAATTCCAGACGTTTCTACACGCTGGAACAGAACTTATGATTTGCTTAAAAGATTGTTTGAACCAAAAAGTTTCCCTATTCCAATACGCTTGCTGAATGCAAGTCGGACAATGTTGACTGTATTCCAGTGCAAAATTGGATCCAATTTACTTGAGCCATGGACAAATCACTAAAACAAGTATTAGAACGTGAAGTAAACAGTCGCCCAAAGTGATCCCTTCCATTTTAGGAATAAATCTATTTTTTAAATAAGGCAATTAAAACAAAAGCTTCAGTGGTATAATTACACTCGTTGAAGAGCTTAAGAAATTAGTAGAAAAAAAGACTATCTAAGTTTCTGTGTGATAAATCTTTTTGTGTGTAGCTTTCTTAGATCTGCGATTCAAGCTAATTTTTCAACATGAATCAGATGAATCAGTAAAAAAATATGGTCGTTGAGGCATGGAAAGAAAATGCATGAAAATTTAGCTCCTGACTCTTCTGCTGACGATGATTCACGTAGTTGGGAAAGTGAAGCTGAAGGTTCCATTTTCACTTCTTTAATGGATTGTTTTAAAGAAATTGTGGCATCAAAATCTTCATACAGAAAAGAAAGTGAGAGTGAAAAAAGAAAATCCCATTCCATTCTTATGACGATGTGATTATTGTACATAAAAGTAAAAGTCTATACCGAATTACATCAAGAAATAAACAAATTTATAAGTTTGCCTACTTTGACCAGTGAAGATAATGATATTCCCTTCAATGGTGAAAAAACCGAAATGAGTTTTATTGAATTTGAAAAAACTAGCAATAAAATACCTCTCAGCTCCACCGTCATCAGTGGAAAGGTGAAAGAATATTTAGAACAGAGGAAATATTTATGAAGCCACAAGAAACAGGTTATCCCCTGAAAATGGAGAAGCTAATGTTGTCATTTATAACCTTAGAGCTTATTCAAATGAAGTTTAGTTTAAATCTTTAACTACGAAACCTTTCAATTTTCATTTAATTAATATGTGATATGGTTTGTATAGGTAAGAAATAGTTATTTAATTTTTTGTTTTATTACTTTGTATATAACCACTGTGTGAAACATGAAATTTCTGGACGTGGTTTTCGCAATTGATTATATGATGTGCTGATTCCAAAGAATGTAATGCGCGTTTTTGCATATGCACATCGCATTTGTAAGATATTGTGTGTAACACAGATTTGTAAAATTTTATGATTATTACCTTTTTCAAGAGGGTCAATCTTATTATTGGGAATATATATATATTATATATATATTATATATATATATATATATATATATATAAATAATAATAATTATATATAAATATATATATATATATATATATATATTATATATATATATAATATATTATATATTTATATTGATATATGAAGGGATAGAAAACAAATCGCAATGATATGATACATCGTCTTTGATAGATATATGTTAAACATATAATACAACTATGAATAAAGAGTAATATAGGACAACAATGAATAAAAGAAGGAATGGGTTTAGTTAATATGTAAACATACCTACGATTGTAGTAACTTTTTCTTCGTAGACGATTCTACTGTGCATAGCGTCTGGAATATCCTTCATCAAGCTCCAACAATAGTCGGCCATCATATTGATATCCCACTTGCCCTGGGGTAACGTCCTTCTATGAACTTTAGATCTTGATGGAAGCGTTCACCCTTGTCATCACTAACATCGCATAGGTTATCCGGAAATTTTCTTAGGTGAGAATGTAAGTAGTAACTTTATACTCATTCTACATCCATGAGAATAAAAACTGTCTAGCAGTTCCTGTACAATGTTTGTGGTTCTCGGCTTTCCTGTTGCCCCAAAAATATTATGCTATATTCTGAAAAAGCATTCCACGCGCTCTTGCCTCTAACACAGTCATGTTGTAGCAAAAGGCAGCATCACGGAGGAGTGTCCGATTTGTGGACCATCAAATATCCCAGCTTTTTTCATCTCGTCACTCAGACGGAAACGTTGGGCATATATAGCGGAAGCATTCACCATCCTGTGGTCCAGGGCCTCACAAATTGTTTCATCAAACCAATAGTTTTATGTGTAGTGGAGGTAAGATGATGTTTCTCTCTGTACGAGTGGTTCACGTACGATGTCCCTGTCACCTGGCGTCAAGGTTCCCTCGTAGGCCCATTCTCTTTGGTCAGTATCCTTTGCCGCCCGGCTGCCCAATACGCACGGAAAGCAGGGTA
>JABUQX010120400.1:0-48132 GCA_015478945.1 Trachelipus rathkii | reverse complement strand
TTAGATAAATATATATATATATATATATATATATAACTATATTATCATATATATATTATATATATATATTAACTATATATATATATATATATAAATATATATATATTATATATATATATCTATATAATAATATATATAATATATATATATATATACATATATATATTACCGTTATATATTATATATATATATTTATATATTATTATATATATATATAATATATATATATATAATATATATATATATATATATTATAATATATATATATTATAATATATAGTATATATATATATATATTATTATATATATATATATATATAATATATATATTTTCATCTATCTTATATACTATTATTTTATAAACCTTTCCATTTTTTTTTCCACATTTTCTCTACTTTTGGGCAATGAATTACTGTATACATCATATAACTTCCTCTAAAACCTCTATTTCTATTGCGGCGGGCTTGCCCGACTCTCAATAGACAAATTTTAAACTATTTCATTACGGCAGGTTTGTTAGCGGCGTTGCTTTATTTATCATTTTTTTAAACACTGTCGTAGATTTTAGGCACTACCCCGTGAGCATTGGTGGTTAAATGTAAAAAAATAAATAAAAATATAGAGTAGATAAATAAATAAATAAATAATTATAAATAATAATTCTTAAAATTAAAGTACCAAAACATACACAATAAATTAACTTCAATTTCACCATCTTTGTACCAGGGTGAGGGCCTGTGAACCCAACTCTTATGCTCACCCTTCGTTTCCCCCAGCCCCCACAGTATTGGAAAAAAATTTATAAATTTCATAATTTCCAATTTTAGGCAATTCAATAAATGAAGAATTTGCATATTAATTGCATTTCTATTTTATTTTATTTTTTTAATTTAGCTTATATCATCTTTTAAATCTTTATTTTATTATTTTGTATTTATTCTATTTTTATTTCTATTTCATTTTTTTCATTTTTTTATTAAAATAAATATTTTTAATTCTTTAATTTTTATACCGGTTTGACTTTTTTTTTCTTTAATTTCAATCTTAAATTCTTTTATTTCCTTTATTTTTAATTTAAACTTAAAAATTTATGTTGTAAATGCGGATTTTGAACTCTAATTGCCTAGTCATAGGTGATTCATGATTTTAGTTAAAGAGAGGGAATTTTGTTTAAAGATAATTCATGATACGGATACGGATCTTTCGAAACATCCTCGAATGAGGATGCAGATATCCGCGACATTACAATAATCTGTTTTTTGCTTATATCCTTATGCGATACTTATATATATAACTATATAATATAAATAATATATATACATAATATATATATACTATATTCATATATATATAATATATATATATATATATAAATATATATTATATATATATAATATATAAACATATATATATATATTTATACTTATACTATATTAATATATATATTATATATATATATATATATATATTATATATTTATATATATATTATATATATATTACTACTAGTATATATATTATCTATATATATATATATTATTTATAGATATATATATGTTTATTTTTTATATTAATATATCTTATATAATATATATATATAATATATAGTATATATATATATATATATATATATAATATACTATACTATTATATATATATATATATAATATATATATATATTTTATTTTTTATATCTGGAATAGGATTGATATTGGCACAAAACTATGTATATTTTATAACATATATTTTATTTATAAATATATATATATCATTTACCTATATAACCCGAGCTTATCTATAGCTGGTTAGTAGATATATGTTTTTGCAAAAATATTATATTTACTGTTAAGAGGGAGGAATTCCTTGTTTTCATTTATAAATATGTAACACCCAAGGCCCGGAACATTTTCTACGGATAAACAGTATAAATTTCTTATTAAAATGAACTGGTTTTATTAGTCACTAAAAAAAATTTAGCTGGGGCATAATTTAGATGTGGTTGAGTGTTCCGCTCACATCATATCAATCACAACATCATTTCAAAGAATTCAAATAAAAATTGCACTCTATATGGAATGAACTAGGTTTTTTAAAGGTCTGATTTTTTTCAAAAAATGATTGATGAGAAAAAAGGTTAATGTTCAAGGCGGGTAAAAACGCTCAAAAAAGTACATGAGCACTCAGGAATGAGATTCCTATTCTCAAATATTGGTTTTTGTTACTATGCTGTTACCTGTGAGTCTTAGAATTTTCATATCTTGGTTGTTGGTTGGTTGTTTCAATATTGAGAAACTAGGTAAGAAGTAATCGGAATGGTCTTTAGTACCATTATGATTTCTGCTAAATGGATAGACGGCTGGGAGGTTTGGAAAAAGCGTTTACTGCTCAAAAAGAAGACTTCTGTTGTCCTTCCATTTCTAGCAGGAGTTGGCGTCGAAATTGTGCCTGTTGCACCAACATAGGTTGGTCATTGCAGAAACTACAAGAGTATTTGTACTATAAGCAGACAGGTTGAGATGAATGCATCGAAGTGTTCAAAATTTCACATCCTCAGATGCGGCTATTCACTTTAATAGTCAAGCAATATTATTATTATATAATAATATAGATATATTATATATATATATATATATATATATATATATATATATATATAACTCACTATATATATATTATATAAAATATATATATATTATATATTATATCTATATATACCTTAATATTATATATATATTATTATACTATTAGTTGATTCGACCTTCGTGCGAGTGTGAACGCATTTGGAAACAGATGGTGGAAGCCAAAACTACGACAGACAGGACCAGAGGACGAGAAATTTGCGAAAGAAGAAAGACGATAGTCAGAGGCAGATTTATTGAAGTAGATCTGGGAATCTACTGACAGATTGGTTGCGAATAATTCCTATACACACCACACCAGACGGACAGGGAGAAAGAAAACTTTTGATCAAAGTAGCTAGAAATTTCAAAGGAAAAGAAAATTACCGGTTTTGGATTTTTTTAAAAACGTAAAATTTAAACATGTTTATAATTGATTTCATCTGCAATCTGTTTCGAGGAAGCTGTCATAATTAAATCCATTTCTTTTGGCATATTTCGGAATATTAAATTGATTAAATACAAACAATAAAATTTAAAAAAAGAAATTTAACAATAATAAAATTGTAAAAGGCGAACCTGAGTCTCTCAAGTCTATCGTCGAGTCATATTTGAAGTAAATTTTCCAAATTCTCTTCAACTGGTAGCAAGGGACTGGAAACCCCTTCTATCACATTTATCTTCAACGAATGGTTGCGTGATTATATCGTTTTAAAACCATATTAGTTACGTAATAACAATGATAGGGTGTAATTTGATAATAATAATTAAAGTTAATAATAATTTTTTTAATATAGAGAATAGTGACAAATAATATTAATATATAGTTAAATATATAGTAGTGTAGAGCATAATGATATTAATATTAAAACATAGCGGTGGCAGTAATAATAATATTAATTATTAAAATTATAGTGTTGTTAGCCTTAATAAATTTAGATAATGAAAAAACTCGAGAGGTCAGTGTTGCTCCAGAGCAAAAATAGAAAACTCTGCTGAAAATGTATTCTGTGAATATTAACTTCTAAATAGGTGGATCACAAACCACAGCCCATCCTGCTACACTCTTAAATCTGGTGTAGAATTTCACATCGGTAAATATTAAACAAGAATATGAGCAAAATGAAATTAAGACCAAACAACACTACACTCAGTATCCCACATTCAAAATAGCTTAAAGCTATTCCAGAATAAAAATTTTAAATATTAATATCCAAAAATGTAAAAGTTTATATCTCCATAGTAAATATAAAAACACTATACAATTAATATCCCACGCTCAAAATATTTTGAAGGCCATCCATCGCAAAAGCCAAAATTTCTAATTATTTATAACATAAAATTAGTTCATACGATCATACTAAAAATGAAGCCATAAATAAAGTTGAGCTTTTAACAAAAAATACATATAAAAGTGATTTTTATTAATTTTTAGAAACAAGGTTTTAATAGTGGTGGATATACTAATATATGGTGTGTCTCCGAGGAATTTTTAAGAATGAGGCTGTTATGAGCGTTGGGTGTAGGAAAGGTCCTTAATTTAATTTTGTCAAAAAAAATATAGTAAATTATTATTATTTTTGTGGATTTAAACATATAATAATAATGCCCGTTCCTAACCTTCCTTTAGAAAATTCAGAGATGATTTCTCAAAAATGAGATTTTTATATTTTTTAGCAAGAAAATAGTTTTTGTGTGATGGAATACTAGGGTGTCATTTTCTTCCGTGATTTTATAAAAGCTGTTCATACTTTTTTGTAACAGTTCCTTAACTTATTTCATATCAAATTTCTTTTTAATTCCAGGAATGATTTTCATCAACTTTATAAATTTGTGCTCTCGTTCAAATTTGCTACTCCTTGAAATACCATTAGTGTGTGAGAAAGAAGAATTTTATGAAATATTATTTAGAAAAGGATTTTTTGATGTTTCGAGGAATACTAGGCGTGTCTTCCGGATTTTTTAAAATAGTTCTGTTATTATCCCGTTATGTGTAAACAGGTCCCTTCAATCTAATTTTTGCTCTCCAAAATCTTAGAAAACATTTGGCATTTTTGTTGGTTCACAACTATACAATGTAAAACTAAATTCGCATTTCCTCCTGAAATACCCCAGCCTGATAGGGAAGTGAATTTTATATTTTTTGTAGAAAAATTTTGTGTAAGGAATACTAGGTGTTGTCTTCGGATTTTATATAGCTGTTATACTCTTTTGGTTTTAACAGTCCTTAATTAACTTTTGTCAAAATTGAAATTTGGAATTTTTGGATTTTTGTGGTTCAAACATATAAAGGCCGTTCCTTCTGAAATACAAGCTCGGTAGAAAAGTGATTTCCTTACTATTTTTAGAAAGGTTTTCGTGTGATCGCGATACTACGGGTGTCTTCGGATTTTCCGTCATCAGCTGCTTTATAACTGTATGAGTAACCAAGGTTCCCTAAATAATTTGTCAAAATTTTGAAAATTCAGGATTTTTGTGGTTCAAATAAATGGCTATTCCTCCTGAATACAAGTCGTAGAAAAGTGATTTTTTATATTATTTAGAAAGGTTTTTGTGTGAGCAATACTAGGGTGTCTTTCGGATTTTTCCTATCTGTTATTATTTTTGGTGTACAGGTCCTTAATTACAGCAAATCAAAAAAATTGTTTGAAATTTTGATTTTTGTGGTTCAAACATATATTAATGATGCCGTTTCCTTCTGAATAACATCGTAGAGGAAGTGAATATTATTTTTTAGAAAAGGTTTTTTGTGTAGGATAACTAAGGGTGTTTTCGAATTTTTAAGAGCTGCTACTTTTTTTGTCATCTTAATTATTTTTGTAAAAAATTTTAAACAAATATTGGATTTTTGTGGTTTAAACATATATATAATAAAATTGCGTTCTTACCTGAAATCGACAGAGTCGTAGACAAGTGTTTTGTCTATATTTTTGAAAAAGGATTTAGTAATAGAAGGATTTAATAACTAGCTCCTATTTAGGTGTTTTGGATTTTTAATAGCTATTATTGCCTTTATTGTTATAAGGTTCCTTAATTAATTTTTGTCATAATTTTGAAAAATTTAATTTTTGTGGTTACAAAACATTAAATAAACCGCTTCTCCTAAAATACAAGTCGTAGAAAAGTGATTTTTCATATTTTTAGAAAGTTTGTGTGAGGATAACTAGGGTGTCTTCGGATTTTAAATAGCTGTTATACGTTTGGTGTAACAGTCCTTAATTAATTTTTGTCAACATTTTTTATTTTTAGAGTTTTTGTGGTTCAAACATAATAATAAGGGGTGCCGTTTCACTTCTGAAAACCATCTGCTTCTCTTCTAAGTGATTTTATATTATTTTTTTAAGAATAGTGTCTTTCGTGAGCTGAGGTATAATACTAGGTCGATGGTTTTCTGAATCTTTCGTTTGTTCGTAAACGTAAATTTCACAAAAAATTAGACATGAAATTTTTGTCAATAATTTTTGAATGTCTATTATTCGCCTCCACTTCCGTATACATACCCTGGCGGTTTTCCTCCTGAATATCAAGTCGGTCGAGCAAGCCATGGAAGAAGCTTGCAGCGGAAATTAACCAAGCAATGATAACTAAATCAGACTTATTTAATATCTGTATGTGATTTTAAATAATCACCGCCTTCGCATGTGCGGACAAATGCCTCAGCATGACTTTTGTCAATATTTTGAAATTTTATTTTTGATGGTCAAACATATACATGGCCGTTCCGTCCATTCTATGACACTTAACATAGTACGTAAAGAGAAGTGACTTTTATATTTTAGAAAGGTTTTTTGTGCTAGCAGGCTAATCTAGGCTGTTTATATCGGATTTTTTAAGAGCTGCTATATAAAATTTTTGTTGATAACAGGTCCTTATTAAATTTTGTCAAAAATTTAAAATTTGGATTTTTGCGATGGTTATTTAACACATAATATTTAATAAATATACCTCGCCGTTAATATAACTCCACGTCATTCCATTAGCTCCGAGTATAAGATAGATATTTTATGCTATATTATATTAAGAAAGTGGATTTTTGTATAAAGAGGATAACTAGGTACGTGTTTCGATTTTTATTCAGCTTATTATTATATTACACTTTTTGTTTATACTAAATAATTCCAAGGAGATCTTGAATCTAATTTATTAGGTACACCAAAATCTTTTAGAAAATTTCAGGCATTACTTTGAATGGATTCAATACATAATTAAATATATCACGATTCTACCTGAAATACAAGTGAATAAGTTCCCTCTGACTTGTAATTTTTAGGAAAAGGATTTTTGTGTGAGGTATAACTAGGGTCTGTACTTCGTGAATTTCTTAAATTATAGCTGTTATATAATACCTATTAGGTGTAACAGTGTCCTTAAATTAATTTTTTGTACAATAATTATAAAATATACTAGAAACATTTTTTTAACTTAAAATCTTACCTTGCCATTTCCTCCTGATAATATCAAGTCGTAAGAAAAAGGTGATTTTTTTATATATTATTTAAAGAAAGGATTTATTGTAGTGAAGGATAACTAGGTATGTGTTTTCGCTTATGTAAATAGACTGTTACTACATACCACTTTTGTTGTACACTGGAAATCCTAATTAATTTTTGTCAAAATTTTGTAAATGTAACCTTTTCTTGTGGTTCAACAATATACACAATGGCTATTCCTCCTGAATACAAGTCGTAGAAAAACTGATTTTTTATATTTTTAAGAATAAAGGTTTTTTGTGTGAGGATATATAAACTTTGGAGTGTTTTTCGATGAATTTTTAATTAGCTGTTTATCCTTTGGTGATAAACAGGTCTTAATTAAATTTTTATTCAAAATTTTGAAATTTGAGATTTATCGTGAGTTCAAAACAATATAAATCTGCGCACGTTTCACTATAATCTAGAAAATGATAGCAAGATAGTAAAAAAGAATAGTAACTCTACTTTATATTATTTAGAAAAGTGTATTTTGTATGTGACGGAATATTAGGTGTTTCATTATCAGGGAGAGGGAGAATTTTTCTTAATAGATTGCATTACTTACTTGTTGGTTGTAACATAGGCTCTTTAATATACTTCCTTATGTCAAAAATTTATTAAAAAATGTGAATATTTTGTGGTTCGTTAATACATACTATTAATGGAGACCATATACCATCCTGGAAATATACAAGTCGTAGTAAAAGTTAAGAATCTCCTTACTATATATAGAAAAAGAGATTTTGTGATAGAGGAATAACTAGTGTCTTTCGCATTTATATATATAATATAGTGATTTAATACCCTTCTTGTTCTGGTAAACAATAACGGACATATATAAATCTCATTTTAGAATTCCATGAAATTTTGAATAATTTTGGAAATTTTTTGAGAATAGTTTATATTACCTGTGTAATATTATTTCCCCACACTTTTGGATTGGTTTACAAAGAGTATACTTATTTAAATAATTTAGTACAAAATTTTGAAATTTGAAATTTTAGATTTATTGTGGTTCAATAACGGGCAACTGGAAGCTTTTAGGTTTATATAAGCCGATACACCGTAGGAAAATATGAATTTTATATTTTAGAAAGGTTTTTGGTGTGAGGGAATACTACGAGAAGTGACTGTTTTCGGTGTTTATTAATCAGCTGGTATACTCACTTTTTTGGTGTTAACAGAAGATAATTGAATTAATTTAACATTCTATCTTTCAAAATTTATTGAAACATTGGATGATTTTTGGATCTTTTGTGTTTAATACATAAAATGGTCTTTGCTCCTTGTAAAATACCACCAAGTCGTAGAAAGCTGATTTTTTTTAATTTGAAAGGTTTTTGTGTGAGGAAACTATGGTATCTTCGGATTCATTTAATAGCTGTTATATAAACTTTTGGTGTAACAGGTGTCCATAATTAATTTTTGTCAAAAATTTTGAAATTTGGATTTTTGTGGTTCACAATATAAATGGCAGTTTCTTTATTTGAAAATATAAGATCCCGTAAGCATAAGTGATTTATTTTATATTTTTTTAAGGAAAGGTTTTTTTTTGTGAGATACTTTAGGGTTTTGTTCGGATTTTTAATACGCTTGTTTATATCCTTTTGGGCGTAACAGTCCTTAATTACTCTTTTGTCATAAAACTTCTTTCGTCGTAATAATTGGATTTTTGTGAGAGTTACAAAACATTATAAATTGGCGTTCCTTCTTGCACAATACGAATCAGTCGTAGAAAGTTGATTTTTTTATAAATTGCAAAATTTAGAAACGTTTTCTCGTGTATAAGAGAATCTATGGAGAAGTTTCTATTCTATTTCTCTCATTAAGAGTGAATGCACTCTCAGTGGATGCTTCTTGCTTAATATTATTTGTAAAATTTGCAAAAAATTTTATATTTTTGTGGTTCAAACATATAAATAGAGCGGTTACCTACTAGGCAAATATACACATTCGTCGAAAAAGTGATTTTTAATATTATTAAGAAAGGTGTTTGATGTGAGGAATACAAGGGTTTCTTCGGATTTTTTAATACTGTTATATGACCTTTTGGTGTAACAGGCCTCCTTAATTAATTTTTTACTCAACAATTTTGAAAATTTGTTTTTGATTTTCGTGGTTCAAACATATAAATGGGCGTCTCCTTCTGAAATACAAGTCGGAGAAAAGTGATTTTCGGTGTAATATTTTTTAGAAAAGTTTTGTGTGAGGAGCACTATACTAGGGTGTCTTCGGATTCTTAATAGCTGTTTATATTTTTTGTTGTAATCAGGTACTTAATTTAAATTTTTGGTCAAAATTTTGAAGATGTTGGATTTTTGTGGTTCTAAAACATATATAATGGTCCGCTCCTTCCTGAAATTACGCAGAGTCGTAATGAAAGAGATTTTTATATTTTATTAGAAAGGTTATTTTGTGTGAGGAAATCCTAGGGTGTCATCGAGATTATTACATACTATTTACGGTGAAAAAAGGTTGGTTGGCAAAGTCAAAATTTAAATAAATTTAAAATTTTTTTGGTTCAAACATATAAATGGCCATCCTCTGAAATAAAGTCGTAGAAAAAGTGATTTTTTATTTTCTTAGAAAGGTTTTTGTGAAAGAAATACTAGGGTGTTTCGGATTTTTAATAGCTGTTATACTTTTTGTTGTAACAGGTCCTTAATTATTTTTGTCAAAATTTTGAAATTTGGATTATTTGTGAGTTCAAAATATAAACCATGGCAGTTCTTAACCTGAAAACAAAGTCGTAGAGAACAAGGCGTGATTTTTATATTTAAGAAAGGTTTTTGTGTGAGGAATACTAGGGTTTTTTCAGATTTTTAATAGCTGTTATAAGACTTTTGTGTAACGGGCCTTAATTATTTTTGTCAAAATTTGAAATTTTTGGATTTTGTTGGTCTTAAACCATATAAATAGCCGTTCTTTTCCTGACATCCACATCTAGAAAGGTGAATTTATTAATTTTTAGAAAGGTTTTTGTGTAAGGAATCTAGGGTGTTTCGGATTTTTAATAGCTGTTACTACTTTTGTTGTTAACAGGCTCCTTAATAACATTTTTGTCAAAATTATTTGACAATGTGGATTTTTGTAGGTCATACACAAATAACATATGAATTCGGGTCCCTGTTTTTTCCTCATAGAAATACAAGTCGTGAAAAGTGATTATTTATTATTTTGTAGAAGATGGTTTTTTTGTGTTGAGGATAACTCAGGTGTGTTTCTTGGATTTTTTTATCAGCTGTTATGTACTCGTTTGGTGCTAAACGGTCCTCATTTAAATTTTTGTCTTAACTAATTTTGATATTTTGAATTTTTTCGTAGGTTTGACACCATATTTTAAAATAAGCCGTATTCCCTACATGAAATACAAAGTCGTAGAATAACTTATTACAACTTTTATATTATTTAGAAAGATTTTTGTGTGTAGGATAAATCTTGCTAGGGTGTCTTCGGATTTTTTAATAGCTGTTATTTATTACGTTGTTGTAACATGGGTCCTTATTCTAATCGTGTTTTTGTCACACAAATTTGAAATTTGGATTTTGTGGTTTAAACATTAAATCCATAACAAACGCCGTATTACCCTACTGAAAATTAAATGCAGTCAAGGTCGTTAGAAAAAGTTGCATTTTTATAATTTTTTAAGAAGGATTTTTTGTGTGAGGAAATATTAGGGCGTGTTTTCCGGATTTTTATATCTGTTATCCTTTTTGGAGTGAAGAGGGTCTTTAAATAATTTTGCTTCATGAGAATTTCGAAAATTTCGGAATTTTTTGAGATTTTTAATAGCTGTTATACTTTTGTGTGTAATAGGTCCTTAATTAATTTTTGTCAAAATGTTGAAATTTGGAACTTTTTGGATTTTTGTGTTCAATACTATAAATGGCTTTCCTTATGAATCTATTGAAGGCCATTTTATAAGCTAATTTATTATATTTTTAGAAAGTTTCGTTTGAGGATACTAATCGTGTCTCGGATATTTCATAGCTGTTATACTGTCTGAGTAAACAAGATCCCTAATTACTTTTTGTCAAAATTTTGAAATTTGGATTTTTGGGTAGAGTTCAAAACACATATAAATGCCAGTTCCTTCTGAATAACAAGCTCGATAGAAAGGTGATTTTAATATTTTTAGAAAGGTTTTTGTGTGAGGATATTTAGGGTGTCTTTTCTCCAGATTGTTTTTAATAGCTGTTATATATCTTTTGTTTTGGGCAAGATCCTTAATTTAATTTTTTGTCAAAATTTTGAAATTATGGGATTTTGTGGTTCAACACATAAATGGCAGCTCCTCTAATTAATAGTCGTAGAAATTAAGGTTATGATTTTTTATTATTTTAGAAAAGGTTTATTGTTTGAGGGGTGCCTTTCTTGATTTTTAATAGCTGTTAATCTTTTGGTTGGAGTAACAGGTCCTTATTAATTTTTGTCAAAACTTATAAATTTGAATTTTTTTTGGTTATTTTTTTAATTGGCTATTCCTCCTGAAATATAAGTTGTAGAAAAATGATTTTTATATTTTAGAAAGGTTTTTGTGTGAGGATAACTTAGGGTGTTTTCGGATTCTTAAATATGCTGTGTAATTTCCCTTTTGTTGTAACAAGGTACTTAATTAATTTTTGTCAAAATTTTTGAATTTGGATTTTTTGTGGTTCAAACATAAAAATGGCCTTTTTCTTCGTGAAATACAAGGTCGTAGAAAAGTGATTGTTTATAATTGTTTGAAAAGGTTTGTGTTGTGTAGGATAACTAGGGGTTTCTTGATTTTTTATATATGCTGTTATGCTTTTGGTGTGAACAGGTCCTTACATCCTAATTTTTCCCGTCAAACTTTTGGAATCTTCGCGGATTCTTCTCGGGCGGTTCCACAACATGTAAACTCTAGCTCCCTCCTCCCGCACTTCACACAGCTCCGTCCCCCCGCAGAAAAGTTGATTTTAAAATTTTTAGAAAGGTTTTTGTGTGAGGATACTAGGAGTGTTTTTCGGGGTTTTTTTAATGCTGTTATAGCTTCTTGTTGTAGCATGGTCCTGGTAATTAATTTTGTCAAAATTTTGAAATTTGGGAATTTTTGTGGTTCAAACATATAAAAAGCCGTTCCTCCTGAAAATAAAGGTCGTAGAAAAGTGATTTTTAAAATTTTAAGAAACGGTTTTTGTGTGAGGATCTAGGGTTTCTTAAGATTTGTTAAATAGCTGTTAATACATTTCTCGGTGTAACAGGTCCTAATTCATTTTGTCAACAATTTTGAAATTTGGCATATTTTTGTGGTTAAAACATATAAATGGCCGTTCCTTCTGAAATACAAGTCGTAGAAGAAGTGGATTTTTACATCTTTTAGAAATGCCCTTTTGTGTGAAGGATAACTAGAGGTGTTTTCGGGGATTTTTCATAGCCTGTTATAGAAGCTGTATGACTATACAGTCCATAATTATTTTTGTCAAAATTTCTGAAATTTGGATATTTTTGTAGTGTTCAAACCTATATAATTGGCCGTTTCTTCTGAAATACAAGTCGCAGAAAAGTGATTTTTTATATTTTTAGACAAGGTTTTTATGTGAGGAATACTAGGGGTACTTCAAATGTTAATAGCTGTTATTCTTTTGGTGTAACAGGTCCTTAATTAATTTTTTGTAAAAATTATTAAAAATTTTTGGATTTTTGTGGTTGAAACATATAAATGTAACCATTTTTTTTCTCTTCCTTGCAATACAAGTCGTAGAATAAAGTGATTTTATATTTTTAGAAAGGTTTTGCTGTGAGGGATAACTAGGGTGATATTTCAGGAATTTTTAATAGCATGTTATAACCCCTATTTGATGTAAACAGGTCCCTAAATAATTTTTTTGTCAAGAATTTTGACAATTAATGGATTTTTGTGGTTCAAAACATATAAATAGAGCTCGTTCATCTTTGACCATACAAAAAGTAGAGTAAGAAAAAGTGATTTAAATTAAATAATTTAAAGAGAAAATAGGTTTTCGTTTTAGGAATACTAGGGTTTCTTCGGATTTTTTAATAGCTGTTAATACGTTTGGAGTTACAGGTCCTTAATTAATTTTGTCAAAATTTATAATTTTGAATTTTTTTTTCGGTTTCAAAACATAATAAATATTTTAGAAGAAATGTTTACATATAAAGAATTCTAGGTTTTATTTTTTTACGAAAGGTTTTTGTGTTGAGGATAAATACACTAGGGTCTTTTGGATTTTTAATAGCTGTATACTTTTGGCTTGTAACAGGTCCTTAATTAATTTTTGTCAAATTTTGAAATTTGGAATATTGTGGTTCAAACCATATAAATTTGGCATTCCTCTAAATAACAAGTCTCAGAAAATTGAATTTTTATATTTTTTAAGAAAGGTTTTTGTTGTTGAGGATAACTACGGTGTCTTCTGATTTTAATAGCTGTTATACGTTTTGAGTAACAGGTTCTTAATTGAGTGCTACTTGTCAAAATATGTAATATATTTTGGATTTTTGTGGTTTAAACATTTAAAATATAAATGGCTATTTCCCCTGAAATACAAGTCGTAGAACTAGAGATTTTTTACTATTTTTTAAGAAAAGGTTTTATTTGTTGTGAGGAATACGATCCAAGGGTATAGTCCTTCGGTATATGTTAAATAAGAGCTGTTATTACTAATTTGTTGTAAAACATTCGTTCTCTATAAATTTTATTTAGCATATTGTAAAATTTAATGAATTCTTGGATCTTTTTGTGGTTCAATACAATAATAAATGGCCGTTCCCTATCCTGAAAATAACAAAGAATCGTTAGAAAAGAGATTTTTAATATTTTTTAGAAGGTTTTTTAGATGTGAAGGAAATATAGGGTGTCCTTCGGATTTTTTAATAGCATGTTATAAAACGTTTAATGAATGTAACAGGTCCTTATTAATTTTATCAAAATTTAGAAATTTGGATTTAATTAGTGGTTAAACATATAAATGGACATTCCTCCTGAAATATACAATTTCAAAAAGAAGAAAAGTGATTTTATTAATATATTTTGAAAAAAATTTTCGTCTGAGTAAGGAAATAACTAGGTGTGTCTTCGGTATCTTTAATATAGCGTTATTACACTTTTGGTTAACAGGTCCTAATTAAATCTTTGTCAAAATTATTGAGAAAATTTGGAATTTAAGGATTTTTGTGGTTCAAAACATACTAAAATGTGCCAGTTTTCCTTATTTCGTAGAAAAAGTGATTTTTTATATTTTTAGAAAGGTTTCGTGTGAGGAATACTAGAAAGTAGTTTTCACAGATTTTTTCCATAGCTGTTTAATAGCTGTATGAGTATAACAAGTTCACCCCTCAAATAACATTTTATATTGTCAAAATTATTGAAATTCGGATTTTTAAGTGGTTCAAACATATAAAATTGGCGAGTTCCTCGTGAAATACAAGTCGTAAGAAAGTGATTTTTATATTTTTAGAAAGGTTTTTGTTTAAGTAGAGTAAAATACTTGAGGTGTCTATACGAGTTATTGCCTATCCATTTATTTCAATGGTTCTACCTTTAATTACTTTCATTTTACAAATCATTGATTATTTTGTGATTCAAACATATAAATAAATGGCATGGGATTTCCTTCTGAAATACAAGTCGTAGAGAAGTGACTTTTATATTTCTCTAGAAAGGTCTTTTTGATGAGTGAGGATAACTAGGCTTGTTTTTCGGACTTTTAAGACTGCTCATACCTTTTTGTTGCTAACAGGTCTTAATTAACTTTTCTGGTCCCATAAATCTTTAAAATTATGGGATTTTATGTCGAGGTTTTAAACATATAAAATTAGACCGTTCTCCTGAGATTATAATCAAGATCCCGTAGGAAAGTGATATTTTATACTTTAACTTTAGACAAGGATTTTTTGTAAGACGGATAACTACGGGTGTTTTCGGATTTTTAATAGCTATTATTAGTGTTTTAACCTTTTATTGTTTTTATATAGTCTTCCGAAAATGTAATCCACTCTCAAAATACTGAGAGTACGTCATTTTTGTGAGTTCAACATATTCAAATCTTGCTTGAGGACTATTCTTGCTGTAACATTTGTATGATTTTTAATATTTTTAGAAAGGTTTTTGTTGTGAGGATAAACTACAAGCGAGTGTCTTCGGATTCTTTAATTAGCTGTTATAACGAAGTATGTGTGTAATTAGATATATAAAACAGGTCCTTAAATTTTTATTGTCAAATTTTTTGAAATTTTGAGATTTTTGTGGTTAACAAAATCTATATAAAATGAGCGTTCTTATACTGAACATATCAATAAGTCGTAGAAAAGTGATATATTTATTATTTTTAAATAGAAACAAGGTTTACAGTGTGAGGAGAATACTTTAACGGTGTGTCTATCGAGATTTTTTCATAGCTTGTTTATTTGTGAAGAAAAATAAACAAGTCTCTAAATAATTTATTTGTCAAAATTTTTGAAATTTATCGGATTTTTTAGATGTTCATACATATAAATTGGCGGTTACCTTACCATGAATATAACAAGTACGTTAGAAAAAGTAGATTTAGTATTTTTAGAAAAAGGTTTTTGTGTGGCAATTATTGTGTGTCATTCAGGTAAATTCTAATGTCTCCTTAACCTTGTGTGTACCATGTATACTTCAATTTTATTGTCAAATTTTGGAAATTTTGATTTTTGATGCGTTCAAACATTATAAATAATGAGAACCGTTCCTTCTGAAATATACAAATCCGTAGAAGATAGTGACTTTTTTATTCATATGAGAGAGATTTTTGAGATGTGAAGGCATTAACTAGTGGTTGTTGTGTCGGATGTTGGGATTGAAACTGGGTTCACTCATAAATAAATTACTTTTTTTTGTTGTAACATGGTCCTTTTAATTATTTACTGTATATAAATTTATAAAATATTCTGGTATTTTTTGTGGTTTATAATTATAAATAGCCGTTCCTTTCCTGAAATACAAGTCTGTTAGATAGTGATTTTTTTTATATTTTAGAAAGGTTTTGTAAGTAGTGATTAACTAGGGTGTTTTTCGGATTTTTAATCTATTATATATCTTTATATTTGTATATAAAAGACTATGGTATCTTCGGATTTTTAATGTCAAATTTTGAAAAATTTGGAATTTTTGTGGTTCTACCACATATAAATAGACCAGCTTATCCATGACACCTACTAAGCGTTATTGAAAAAAGAATATTTTTTATAAATTAATTTACGTAAGGTTTATTGTGATAGAGAGAGTACACTCCAGAGAGAGTACTATCCGATATTCTCATCGCTCTAGACTTTTGTAAACAGAATCGTCCCTCACTTAAAAGATTTTTTTTGTCTCAAAATTTATAAATTTGAATTTTTTTTTGTTATACAAAACATATAGAGGTTGGCCATTCCGTCCTTGAGATACATAAGTCGTAGAAAAGTGATTTATTATATATTTTTAGATAAGGTTTTGGAGTAGTGAGGTCTATAGACTAAGGGTGTTATTGGATCTATGTAATTTAGCTGTTTTATATCTTTTTGTTGTATTATAGAGGGTCCTTAATTAATATTGTTGCGGTCCTATATTTTGAAATTAATGGATTTTGTTTTGTTTTTTGTGTTTTTGTGGTTTTTGGTGGGTTTTTTGTTCAAGGGGACAATAATAAAATGGCCATCCCTACCACTTGAAATAATGTCGATATGGGTCGTAGAAAACTGATGTGTAATAAATATTTTTTCGAAGGATTTTTGTGTGAGGAATATCTGGGTGTCTGCGATCATATAATAGCTGCTTAAAACTTTTGGTGTAACAAGGTCCTTATTTAGTTTTATTAATCAAAAATTTGACGAATCGAAGGTAGTGCCGGTGGGTAAGCATTACATAAATGGACCTTGGTGCTTTCTTCTGGAGATAACAAAGTCCGTTGTAAAATAACAGTGATATTTCATTTTTTAAAAAAGGTTTTTTGTGGGGAATACTCACGGTTTCTTCGGACTTCTTAAATCGCTCTGAATATCTTCTGCAAAAAGAATTAATTTTTGTTCAAAACATTGTTTTTAATTGAATTTTTGTGGTTCAAACATATACATGGCCATTCCTCCCTGAAAATACAAGTCCGAAAGAAAAGAAATATGAAAATTTTATATTTTTAGAGAAATGGATTTTTTGTGTGAGGACATACTAGGCGTGTCATTACGAGGATTGTTAGGGAGATAGCATGTTTTATTTATCTTTTAATGGTTTACAGATCCTTTAAATAATTTTGGTTCATAATTTTGGAATTTGGAAATTTAAGGCAAAGTTCGAATAATTGTAAAATGATTCACCGCGGGGCATGGATTAATTAATATTTGTCAAAATTTTATTGAAATTTTTGAAATTTTAGGATTTTTGTGTTAATATAATGGGCTTTCCTTTTAATGTCAAGTGTAAGAAACAGTCCGATTTTTTTCATATTTTTTTAGAAAGGTTTTTGTGTTGAGCAACTACTCAGCGCTTGTGTTTTCTGGGTTTTAAGCAATATGAAAAACCATACAACCTAAATCCTAATTAATTTTTATATCCAAAAATTTTGAAATTATGGGACATTCTTTGCCGCACGCTGTTTGTTGGTTTATATCATATAAATGGCCTTGGCCTCTGGAATTACATAGTCTGTAGAGTGATTTTTAAATTTTTTTGAAAATGGTTTTTTGTTGTGAAACTAGGGTTTTCTTTCGTGGATTTTTATTAGCCTGTTCTTTTTTTGGTGTAAAGGTCCCAATTATTTTTTGTCAAAATTTGTAAATTTTGGTATTTTTTGTTGGTTCAAACTATAATGGCGTATTTTTTGAATTCTAAGTCGTAGAAAAGTGATTTTTTTAAATATTTTAAGAAGGTTTTTTTGTTTTGAGGAATACTAGGGTTTGTTCGGATTTTTAATAGCTGTTATAATTTTCTAGTAACAGGTTCTTAATTAATTTTTGTCAAAATTTCGTAATTTGGATTTTTTGTGGTTCAAACCTATATAATTGGCCGTTCCTTCTGATATATGCAATTCCGGTAGAAAAGTGTTTTTATTTTTTAGAAATCGTTTTTCGTGTTGGAATACTAGTTTTTCTGGCTTCTCCGGTACCTGGGAGAAAATGTAGAGTTAGAAGTCGTTTATTAATTTTTTGTAACATACATTTTGAAATTTGGATTTTTGTGGTTAAACATATAAATGGCCATTCGCCCTTCCTACTGAAATAAAGTCGTAGAAAGTGATTTTTATAGTTTTAAGAAAAAGTATTTTTTTGTGAGGAATACTAGGGTTTCTTCGGATTTTTAATTACTGCTGTTATACTTTTGGTGTACCAGGTATGAATTAATTTTTTATCAAAATTTTGAAATTTGGATTTTTGTGGTTTCAATCCACATCATAACTGGGCTCCTTCTGAAATACAGTGGCAGAAAAGAGTGATTTATATATTTTTAGAAAGGCTTTGCTGTGAGATATCCTAGGGTGTTTTTCGGATTTTTGACTTAGGGGCGATTCTAGGTGGCGGGATAATGTTTGGGTGTCGCTTAATTTTTTTCCAAAATTTTATGAATACCATTTGACGATTTTTGTGGTTCAAATCACTACTAAATCGGCCCGCTCTCTCCTGAAATAAGTTCTGTTGAACGAGATTTTTTATATTTTTTAGAAAGGTTTGTGTGGGAATACAGGGTGTCTTCGGATTATAATAGCTGTTATACGTTTGGTGTAACAGGTCCTTATCTTTATTTTTGGTCAAAATTTTATTAAAATTTTAAATTTTTTTTTTGGTTCAATACAAATAAATGGCATCCTCCTGAATATGAAAGTCTAGAAAAGTGATTTTTAATATTTTTAGAAGGTTTCTTTGTGTTGTAAAGAATATAGTGAGGTAGTATATATGTATTTGTGTTTATCTTTTGTTGTAACAGGTCTTTAATTAAATTTTTGTCAAAATTTGAAATTTTGATTTGTTGGTTCAAACTATATATAAAATGGCTACGAGAGTTCCTCCCCCTGACCATACAAGTCGTAGAAAAGTGATTTTTATGTTTTTAAGAAGGTTTTTGTAGTAGAGGATCATTACTAGGGTTTCTTTTCAGAATTTTAATGAGCTTGTTTTATTAACTTTGGTGTACAGGTCCTTTAATTTAATATTGTTTTGTTCAAAAATATTCTCGAACTTTGATTTTTGCATGTACGTAAGCGGTTTGTGGTCGGTCTCCTGTAATTACATCTCGTTAGTAAAAGTGAATTTTATCATTTTTATAGAAAGTTTTTGTGTATAGGAAATTACCTACCCGGCTTTGGTGTCATTCAGGAGAATTTATTAAATAGACTGTTATATCCCACCTTTTGTTGTATACAGGATCCCTTATAAATAATTTTTGTCAAAATTTTGAAATTTGGATTTTTTGTGGTTTTCAATACATTATAAATTGGTCCGTCCTTGGCCGTGAAATACAAGTCGTACGAAAAGTGTTTTTTTATAGTTTTTTTTAGAAGGTTTTTGGTGGGAATACTAGGTGTGTTTTTTCGGATTTTTAAATAGCTGTTATACCTCTTTGGCTGCCAGGCTCTAATTAATTTTTTGTTCCAAAACTACTTTGAATTTGGATTTTTGTGGTTTAAACATATAAATTGCCATTCCTCGGTATCTTCACCTTGGTTTGAAAACTATTTTTATATTTTTTAGAAAGATTTTTTGTGTGAGGAATACTGGCAGTGTTTTATCTACGGAATATTATTATAGCTGTTAATTTTTATCAATTTTGTTTGATTACATGTCTTTACTTTATTTTTATGGCAAATGTTTGTTGGTATTTTTTTTTGTCATAAAAAACTATATATAATTATAGTACCGTTCCTTCCTGAAATACAAGTCGTAGAAATAGATGATTTTTATTTTTATTTAGAAATAGGTTTTTTAGTGGTGCAGGAATTAATTAGGAATAGTGTTTCGGATTTTTAATATCTTTATATATTATCACTTCCAAACTATTATCCGGTTTACTTTAAAATAATTTTTGTTATAATCAAATTTTGAAATTTGGAATTTTTGGATATATTTAATAAAATAAGAAATTTTGGAGTAATAAGGTCCTTAATTAATTTTTGTCTCAAAATTTTTGAAATTTGGAATTTTTGGTTTAAATATATAAATAGCCTTTTCAACCACACTGAATTCTAGAAAAGTATAATTTTATTTTTTTTAATATTATTTAGAAAAGGTTTTCGAGTTATTGAGGAATACTATGTGTCTTCGTTTTTCAATAAGATCTTATCTGATATGTAGTACAAGTCCCTATTAAATTATATTGAGTCATATTTTTGAAATTTGGATTTTTAGTTGGTTATTATTACAACATCATAATAAATGGCTCGTAATCCTTCTGATAAGTCGTAGAAGGTGATTTTTAATATATATTTTTATAGTATAAGGTTTTCCAACAATTTTAAGGTAATTATGGGGTGCTGATTCCAAATTTATAAGCATGTTATACTTTTTTGTTGTAAACAGATACATTATAATTAATTTTTGTCAAAATTTTGATATTATTTGGGATTTTTGTGGTTTTCAAAAACATATATACTGAGCAGATCCTCCTTGAAAATACAAAGTCGTAGAAAAGAGATTTTTAATATTTTTAGAAAGAGTTATTTGTTTGAGGATATACCATAGGAGTAGTGTGATTTACGCTAGCTTTCGCTTGGTACTCTCTCGTCCTTTGTAATATTATTTTTGTCATAAATTTAGTAGGTTTATGCATTTGAGTTACTATGATTTCTTACTCATAAAATTTAAACATATTCAAAGTTGTTATACAAGAAAACTTGCCTTATTAAATATTGGAGTGGTTTTTATATCGTATGTAAATTTGATTGTTAATTCTCTTTGCTGCAAAAATAAAGCTATTTGTACTATTGTACTGGAACTGAAAATGACATTAAGTATCATATGTCATTTACTGGTTGTGTGGTATTTGTTTTAATTATGATTAAATTATAATTATTTTAGTATAAAATATGGCCAAGGAGTTGGCTGATCAAATAAACAATATTTTATTCTGAGTAAATTTAAATAGCATGTTATCATTCTTTTTGTTGTAACAGGTCCTTAATTATTTTTGTAAAAATTTTTGAAAAATTTGGATCTTTTTGTGGGTTCAAACATATACGACACATAGCGACACCTAGTTATACTTATCAATGAGAAATTCCCAAGCTCGTAGAAAAGTATGAGTGTTTTTATTTTTCTTGTGAGAATAGGTTTTGGCGCTGAGGATCAACGAGGGTTTCTTTCGGATTTTTTAATAATGCTGTTCCATGATCACCTTTTGGGGTGTGGAGACAGGTAACCTATCCTTTAATTAAATTTTTGGTCAAAAATTGCTTGGATTTGGATTTTATTCCGTGGTTCAAACACATGTTTAAAATAGTCACTTTCCTCCTGAAATTACACCGTCGTAGAAAAGTGATATTTAAAATTTTTAAGTAAAGGTTTTTTGTGTGAGGAATACTAGGGCTTCTTTTCGGATCTTTAATAGCTGTTATACTTTTGTCGTAACAGTCCCTAATTAATTTTTTGTCAAAATTGGTTGAGAAAATTAATGGATTTTTGTGGTATTGCGACAGGACTATATTAAATAAGCGCCGGTGGTGCCGTTCCGTGAGGAAATACATATGTCGTAGTAAAGGTGCATCCATATTCACATATCTACAGAGATAGGTTTTTGTGTGAGGAATTCACTACGCAGTTTCCTCCTCTAGCTATAATATAGCTGTTAATAATCCTGTTATTTTTAAGAGTTAAACAAGTCCCTTAATTAATCTTCTGTTCAAAACATCTTTGAACATCTTGTGGATTTTTTGGGTCTCAAAACCTATAATGCGATCTTCTTACTTGAAATACATGTGCAGAAAGAGTGTATTATTATATATATAATATTATAGAGAAAGGAGGTTTAATATTATAGTTAGAGAGAATATAGAGGGAGATGTGTCTTGCAAATATTTTTTACATAGCTGTAAATAATAGAAGAGCCCTCATTTTGGTGTACAGGTGAATTAATTAAATTTGAGTTCATAATTTAAAATTAAATGGATAATCTTCGTGGTTCAAAGCGATATGAAATGAACATCACATCCTTGAAAATAAAGTCGTAGAAAGGACTTTTCTATACTTCTTTAGACAAGGTTTCTGCGTGCAGCCATACTAGGTAAAAGTTGTTTTTTCGGAGCTTTTTAATATACTGTTTAACTACATAATTTGTTGTAACAGGTCCTAAATAATTTTTGTCAAAATTTTGAAAATTTGGATTTTTTGTGGTTCAAACAATAAATGGCCGTTCTCCTTTCTTGAAATAACACGTCGTAGAATAGTGATTTTTTATAATATGTTTCGGAGAGAACAGAGTTTTTGATGTTAGGAAATACTAGGGTGCCTTTCGATTTTTAAAATAGCTGATTTAAAACCCGTTTATGGTGTAACAGCGTTCTTTAATTAATTTTTTAGGTCCTAAAGGATTTATGAAGATTTGAGAAACTCTCTCTATCTTTGTGTTCAAACTATATAAATTATTTCCCTCTCATGAAAATCATAGTTCGTAGAATAAAGGTGTTTTTTTATTCTTTAGAGAAAAGGTTTTTGGTGTGATGGTATTAAAAATAACTAGGGTTCTTTTTGGATTTTTAATGGTTGTTTATTAAAAGTGAATCTTTTGTATGTAACAGGTTACCTATAATTATATTTTTATTATGTACTTAAATATTTTTGAAACTTGGATTTTTTGAGTTTGGTTTAAACATCAAACATATAAATGGCAATACCTCCTGAAATACAAGTCGTATCATGGAAAAAGTGATTTTTTTAAATATTTTTTAATAGAATAGGTTTATTGGTGTGAGGATATATATAGGATAATGTTTTTCGAGGATTATTTTAATACTCTGTATATATAGTTTTATTGGCGATATAAAAAGAGTGTACTCTTAAAATAATTAATCTGTGTATCATTATTTTGAAAATTTGGAAATTTTTGGATTTTTAATAGATATGTTTATACCTTATTTAGGTATAGTAACATATACCCTTAATTATTTATTTCTCACAACGTTGAAAAATTTTGGCATTTCTTTTTATGAGATATATTTGTGGTATCAAACAATATAAATTGGCCTTTCTCTCTTATAGAAATACAATATAAGTCGTTATGATAAAAAGAATTTTAATTTTGCTGAAAAGAAAGAATAGTCAAGAGTAAATTACTAAGTGGTGAGATCTTCGGATTTTTAAATAGCTGTTTATAATATAAACTGTATGAGTAACACATAGTCCCATACTAAACAAGGATTATAACTACGTCTCTTTACAAAAGTGTCAAATTTTTGAGTGGTTCCAACATCACGCACATTCAATCCAGAGAAGAACCACCACCCAAACACAGTCTGTAGCATAAATAAGGATCTCTTTTATATCTGTGTGAGAAAAGGGATTTCTTCGTGCGAGTGACGGATTAACTAGGTGGGTGTCTTCTCGGATTCCATTTAATAGCTTTTATAAAGCGCTTTTGTGTAACGGACGACTCCTAAGTCCAATTTTAAATTTTTTGTCAAAATTATCTTGCAAAATATGAGATTATATTTATAGTCGTGGTACAAACAATAAATTGGGTCGTTTCCTCACAGAATAAAAAGTTCGTAAGATTTAATAGTGATTTTTATATTTTTAAGAAAAGGTTTTTCTGTGTGAGAATACCTAGGGTTCTCAGAATTTTTAAATAGCTGTTATATTTTTTGTTGTTACTGGGTCCTTAATTAACTATTAATCAATAATCATTTGAAAATTATGGGAATCTCAGCTCTCTCAATACATCATAAAAGATGTGAGAACGTTTACTTCTGAATACATTAGTCAGTGAAGGTTGATGTTACTACCTCTCCTTCTAAAGCGTTTTTTGTGTGAGGGATAAACCTAAGGAAATTGATTTCCGGAATTTTTAAATTAGCCTAATATAAAGACTTAGTTGTAACGAGTCATAATTATTTTTAGTCCAAAAATTATTTGAAATAATGGAATTTTTGGTGTTGGTTCAAAGCAATGAATGAAAATAGCTGCTAACCTCGCTGAATACAGTCAGTAGAAAAAGAGAATTTATATATTATAAAGAAAGGTTTTATAGATATGTGAGGAATATACTAATGGGTGTCTTCGAGGATTTTAATAGCTGTAATTTAATCGTTTGGTAAAGGTTAAACAGTGTCCTTTAAATTAAAATTTTTGTCAAAATTTATAAATTTGTAATATTTATTGTTGGGGGGTTCAGACATATTAAAAATACGAATTAAGGGGCCATTCTCTGCCAACAGAAAATAACTTGGCGTAAGAAAAAGTGTAATTTCTTATATTTATATTAGAAGGTTTTTTATTGTGAGGTTATACTAAGGGTGTTGGCTGAGGAGATTTTTTAAATGCCTATTATAACCTTATTTGATAGAGTAAAACAAGAAATCCTTAATTAATTTATGTACCAGAAAATTGTATAGAATTTTCCAGAATATCATAGAATGGACAGTGACATGGTAGATTGGCCGTCTCTTGGCCTGATGAAATCAAGTCCAGTAGAAAAGGATTTTTATATTTTTCGAAGGTTTTTGTGTAAGGAATACTAGGGTGTCTTCGATTTTAAATAGCTTTATACTTTTGTTGTACAGGCTCCTTAATGTAATTTGTCAAGATTTTCGAATTTGGATTTTTGTGGTTCAGACATATAATGGAAGTATGTTTTTTGGGAAGTAGACAAATTTGGTTCAGGAGGGGGGTCAGTTCTCGAGTAGAATAAAGTGAGGTATAATTATAATAATTTTGAGATAGAGAAGGTTTTTGTTGTGCAAGGAGACTGAGGGTTGTCTTAGCGTTTTTTAAAATAGCTGATTATTTAGTTCTTTTGGTTGTATACAGGTCCTTAATTAATTTTTTGTCAAAATTTTGAAATTTGGTATTTTTGTGTGTTAATATCTTAAAAGGTCACGTATCCTTCTGAAGACAAATCGTAAGAACAGTGACTTTTTATAATTTTTAGAAAAGTTTTGTGTGAGGAGATAACTAGGGTGTTTTGGATTTTATAGCTTGTTATAAAACTTTTGTTGTACAACACAGGTCCTTAATTAACTTTTTTGTCAAAATTAGCACAATTTGGATTTTCTGTGCTTCAACACGTATGGCCGTATGCTTTAATTGAATCACAGTAGTTGAAATGAGCTAGGCAGAGTATTGATGATAAAAATGAAAGTTAAATTTGGGGAGAACCTACATAAGACAAAAAAACACAATTTTTATCAAATGAGTTGGGGAAATAGCCCCCTACAATTGTTTTTAAAAAGAGAAAGATGGGTTATTCAACCAAACCTAAACCTAAACAACTTTACTACACTTACTAAAATTCTAATCTAAACCTAAACCCTAACCCTTATTTAATAATTAATATATAATATAATTTTATATATTATATATATATATATATATAATATATAATATAATATATTATATTTATATATTATTAAACGACCCTATTTCTTTTTAAACTAAATTATTTTAGAAAAGGAGTTTTAGATGTAGAGACTCTGTAAGGGTGTATTTTGGCCGGTAATTTTTACTTCTGTTAATTATCTTTTTGTGAAGTACGAGGTTCCCTTAATATTTACCAAATTTCCTTCTAGGTTCAACTCATTTTATAGATTGTACAACATATATGAGAGAGGACTTAATATTAGCTGTTATAAAAAATTTCTTTTGGTGTTCTAGGTCCTCCTCTCTATATTTTTGTCATTTTGCCAATTTGGCAATTTTGGAACTTTTTGTGGTTCCAAACATATACATGGCTTTCCCTTTGATATTACCAGTGTAGAAAAGTTAAATTTTTTTATTTTTTTTATAAGATATCCCAGGTTTTTTTGTTGTGAAGGGCCATCACCTAGGTGGGTGTTTCGGCATTCTCGTTAATCTACGTCTGGTCTTATCAGGCTTATAGGTAATGTAACGAACAGGTCCTTAATTAAATTATTTTGTCAAAAATTTTGAAAACACTTTGGATTTTTGTGGTTAAATTAATGGGTTCCTTCTGAATACAGTCGTAGAAAGGTGATTTTTTATTTTTTGAAAGGTTTTTGTGTGAGGATAACTAGGGTGTTTTCCGATTTTTAATAGCTGTTATAGCTTTTGTTGTAGGAGGTCCTTCAGAATTTTTTTGGCAAATTTTTGGAAAATTTTGGATTTTTGTGGTTCAAAATATAAATGGCAGCTCCTCCTGAATACAAATCGTAGAAAAGAGATTTTTATATTTTTAGAAGGTTTTTGTTTGAGGAATCTAGTGGTATCTTCGAATTTTTAATGGCTGTTATACGTTTGGTGTAACAGGTCCTTAATTAATTAATTTTTGTCAAATTATAATTTACGAATTTTTTTGTTTAAACATTAAAATGGCTCATTTCGCCTGAAATAAACAGTCTTTCTTTCCAGTTGTGCATTTTATATTTTTTAGAAAAGAGCGGTTGTTCTGGTGTTAGAGGAAATAACACTAGAGGAGTTGTTATTATTCTGTGAGTGTGGCTTTTTATAATCCGCTGTTATCCACCTTTGGTTGAGAAGAAAGGTCCTTAAATTAAAATAATTGTGTCAAAAATTTTGAGAAATTTGGATTTTTGTGTTTACATTTATCATATTAAATGGCCGTTTTCTTATCTAGAAATATACAAAGTCGTAGACTAAAGTAGCATACCATCTATTCTTCAAAAAACGTATTTCCGAAAGAAACCTTGATAACTTTAAACAATTTAATAGCGCTGTATATAACTTTTGGTGTATAACAGGTCTATATTTATTTTTTGTATATATGTGCATAAAAATTTTGGAGATAATTTGAGTTAATTTTTTGTGAGTATATAATCTCATATATAAAAGGATAGATTTAACTCCTGAAATACATAAGTCGTAGAAAAGTGATTTAATTTTTTAGAAAGGTTTTTGTGTGAGGACAACTACCCTCGTTCGTGTTTTTTCCTCCCGCGGAAATTTTTAATAGCTGTTTCTTTGCCTTGGACAGGTCCTTAATTTAATTTTTTGTCAAAATTTTGAAAATTAGATTTTTGTGAGTATTCAAACATATTAGGTATTAAGCCGTTCCTCTCCTGAATCTACAGTCCGTAGCACCAAGGATTCTACTATTTTAAGAAAGGTTTTGTTGTGTAGGAATACTAAAGGGTTGCTTATAGAATATTATAATAGCTAGTTATCCTCTTGGTGGTAAAGTCCTTATTAATTTTTGTCAAAATTCTGAATCTAATGGGATTTTTGTGTGGTTTTATTTTCTATATTTTCATTTATTACTGAAATTCTAAGTGAGATTATAAAGTGTATTTTTATATTTTTAGAATAAGTTTTTGTTGTGTAAGGATTAATTAGGTGTGTGTATTTCGGATTTATTCATATAATAGCTGCTTATCCGTCGTAATGAGATAACGTAATTCCTAATTAATTTTTTGTAAAAATTTTGAATTTGTACTGTAAGACAATGACGAATAAGAAAACTAGAATAGTGCTGGTCTTCACTGAAAATACAGAGTCGCAGAGAAAAGTGATTTTTAGTATTTTTAGAGGTTCTTCTATGTGAGCGAAATACTAGGTTTCTTACAAATATTTTTAACAGCTGCTTTAAGTAAGCTTTTGGTGCTAACAAGGAGGCTCTTAATTAATTTCTTGTCATAATTGGAAATGTTGGGTATTTGTGCGTTCCAAACATCATAAATACCCACCTCCTCCTCTGAGATATATATATCAGTGTAGTAATAAAGTGAATTTTTATATTTTAGAGGTTTTTGTGTGAGAAAAATACTATTGTATTTTCGGATTTTTAATAGCTGTTTAATTCTTTTGGTGTAAACAAGAACATTATGAGATTTGTAGAAAATTTTGAAATTTGGATTTTTGTGGTTAAAAAAACATTTATGGCTCGATTCTTTTGAATATACAGAGTACGTAGATAAAGTGATTTTTTATAATTATAGGAAAAGGTTTTTGTGTTAGGAATACTAGGGGTATCTTCGGATTTTTATAGCTGTTAATAATTATCATTTGGTGTAAGTACCCTTAATTTATTTTTGACTCCCACCCCCCTCAAATTTTTGAAATTTGGATTTTTGTGGTTTATCAAACATATAAAATTGATAAGACCTCGTTCCTTTACTGAAATATCAAGTCGTATATGAGAGAGATTTATTATATTTTAATCAGTTATTTGAGTGTGAGGATACTAGAGGTGGTTACTCGGAATTTTATAATTAGCTGATATATACATATTGTTGTAGAAGGTCCTTAATTCATTTTGTCAAATTATTGAAATTTTTGATTTCTATGATGGTTTAAACATATTAAAATTTATAGCCGTTCCTCCTGAAATTCAAAGTCGTAGAAGTGAATTTATTATTAATTTTTAGAAAGGTTTTTTTGTATGAGGATAACTACGGGTATTTATTACGACTTTATTAATATGACTGTATATATTCTTTATGTTTTATACAGTCTTATATATTTTATGGAGTATCACAAAATTTTGAAATTTGGGATTTTTGTGTGTTCAACATATAATGGCCAATCCTCCTGAATACAAGTCGTAGAAAGAGATTTTTATATTTAGAAGGATTTATTGGTGGATACTAGTGTGTCTTCAGAGGATATTTTAATTAGCCTGTTTATTATACACGTTATGGTGGTAACAAGGTCCTTAATGTATTTATGTCAAATTTATTAATTTGATTTTTTTTGGTTCAAACATAACATATAAATATCCATTCCTCCTGAAATACACGTAATAGAAAAGAAGTGATTTGATTTATTTATTAGAAAGGTTTCTTTGTAGAAGTATAGAGACACCACTCAGGGTGTTTTTTGATATTTTTAAATAGTCTGTTATACTTTTGTTGGTACACAAAAAGGTCCTTAATATGTTTTGTCAGAAAAATTATGAAATTATGGACTTATATTGTGGGTTTGAACATAATAAATAAATGCCGTTCCTCTGAAATACAAGTCTAGAAAGTGATTTTTATACTTTTCAGAAAGGGTTTTGTGTGAGGAATCACTTATGGTGTGATTTGTAAATAGCATAGATTATAAGAAAGATAGATATGAAGTAAGAAGATCCTAATTAATTTTTTGTGCAAAAGCATGAAATTTGGATTTTTGTTGTTCAAACATATAAATGGCCATTCTCCTTCTGTAAATACAAGTCGTAGAAAAGTGTATTTTTTATATTTTATTAGAAAGGTTATTGTGTGAGGAATAACTAGGGTGTTTTCGGGATTTTTATAGCTGTTTACTATCCTTTTGTGAAACAGGTCCTAATTAAATTTTTGAGTCAAAAAATTTATGAAATTTGATTTTTTGTGGTTCAACATAATATATGGCACGTTTCTTTTATTTGAAAATACAAAGTCGTAAGAAGAAGTGATTTTTATCTTTTTTAGAGAAGGTTTTTGTGTGAGGAGATACTAGGGTTTCTTCAAGATTTTTCATAACCTGTATTACCTTTTTGGAGTAATAGGTCCTTAATTAATTTTTGTCAAAATTTTGAAATTTGGATTTTTGTGGTTCAAACATATAAATGGCCGTTCCTTCTGAAATACAAGCAAGTCGTAGAAGGTGATTTTTATAATTTTTAGAAAAGAGTTTTTGTGTGAGGAGTAGGCGTGTTTTCCGGATTTTTAATTGCTTGTTATTCCCTTTGTTTAATATGTCTTAATAATTTTGTCAAAATTTTGAAATTTGGATTTTGTTTGGTGTCTAACATATAAAATGGCCGCTCCTCCGAAATATAATAGTCGTAAGAAAAGATGATTTTTATATTTTTAGATATAAGGATTTGTTGTGAGATTCTAGGACGTGTCTTCTCGGCTTTTAATAGCTGTTTATACCCGTTTGGTTGTAACATTTCCTTATTATCCTTTATGGTCAAAATTCTATAAATTGGAACATTCTTTTTTGGTCTGGAAACATATAATGGCCTATGTCTTCTCAGAAAATACAAGTTCGATGAAAAGTGATTTTTATATTTTAGAAAGGTTTTTAGTCAGTGAGGAATAACTAGGGTGGTATTTACGGGATTTTTCAATATGCTGTTACTACTTGTTGTAAACAGGTTCCCCTAAATTAATTAGTCACAAATTTTGAATTTGGATTTTTGTGGTTCTAACATATAAATGGCCATTACTCCTGAAATATATGTCAGTAGTAGAAAATAGATTTTGATCATTTTAAGAAAAGAGTTTTTTAAGGGTGTCGGCGATGAGATAATTCATAGCCGGAGTAAAGTGTACATACGATTTTATTAATAAGATGATATTTTAATAAACATTGATGAGATAACAATGTCTTAATTAATTATTTTTGAGCACATACTTTTAATTTTGGATTTTTGTGGTTCAATACATATAACTGAAGACCGAGATGGTTTTTCTTTTTGGAAGTACATCAGTCGAGAAAAGTTTGTAATTTTTTATATTTTAAAAGAAAAGGTTTTTGTTGAGGATATATTCTAGGGTTTCTTCAGGTGTATACATATAGCTGTTATAAGGCTTTTTTGGTGTGAACAAGGTGCTTGAATTAGTTTTTTGTCAGAAGATCTCTACTAAATTTTGAATTTTATTTATGGTTCAAACTATATTAATTGTGCCATTCTCCTGCCAGATTAATGTCAGAAAAGTGATTTTATATTTTTTTAGAAAGGTATTTTATGTTGAGGAGTAACTAGGGGGAGTGTTTTGCGGGATTTGTGAAATAGCCTGTTGATATCTTTTTGGTTGTTAACTAGGGTGTTCTTGAGTGATTTTTTGTCAAAATTTCCTTGCACAATTTGGAGATTTTTTTTTGGTTCAATTACCATTATAAATGTGCCGTGCTTCTCCTTTGGAGAATACAATGTCGAGTAGAAAAGAGATTTTTTTATAATTGTTTTCGAAAGAGAGTTTTTTGTGTGAGGTAAATACTAGGTGTGATGCTACGGATATTTTAATAGCTGATATTTATAATTGGTTATGCAAATAGGGACACTTTTGTTGTAACAGGGTTCTTATCTCATAATTTAATTGTCCAAGATTTATGAAATTTGGAATTTATTATGGTGTCAGACATAATAAATGGTAGTTTTTTTGAAGTACTATCTAGTCAGTAGAAAATGTGATTTTTATATTTTAAGTAAGGGTTTTGTGTGAGGATATACGTAGGTGTTTCTTCAAGAGAGGATATTTAAATAGCTGATATATGTCCCACTTATTGGTGTAACATGGTCCTGTAATTAATTGTTTAAGTATCAAAATTTATGAAATTTTACATGCAATAATAATTTACTTAAAGGTTTAATAGCATCGTCAACTTTGCAAAATACGGACGTACGTAACGAGTGATTTTATATTTTTAAGAAGAGGGGTTTTTGTTGTGATAGGAATAATAGGGTTTACTTCTAGGAATTTTTTTAATTAGTGTTATTTTTTGGTGTATCACAGGTCCTTAATTAATTTTTGTTCAAAAATTATTGATAATTTGGCATTTCTTGGTGTGTTCCAAACATATATAATGATAGGCCGTTTCTTTCTTGAAATACAAGTCGTTAAGAAAAAGTGATTTTTATTATGTTTTTTAGAAAGGTTTTGTGGTGTAGGGGTGAAACTAGAGGTGTAATTTATCGTGATTTTTTAATAGCTGTTATACCTTTCTGTTTGATAACAGTGTGTTCGCTATAAATATAATTTTTGTCAAAATTGAAATTATGAGATTTGTGTGCTTCACACACTGATATAATGGGCGCGTATCTATAATATTTAGATAATCCAAAGTCGTAAGAAAAGGATTTGTAATTATATTTTTAGAAAGGTTTTTTGTTGTGAGGATATTTAGGGTTTGGTGGTTCGGATTTTTTAATAATATATCAATGTTATATCTCTTTTGGAGTAATGAGGTCCTTTAACATAATTGTTCATAATTTTGAATTTGGAAATTTTTGGGATTTTGGTAGAGTAGCTGTTAAAAGACTTTTGGTGTAAACGAGGTTTCGCCTCCATCCATATAATTTTTGTCCAAAATTTCTTGACATTTGGTAAAATTTTTGTATTTTTGTGGTTCAAATGACATTATAGAATGTTGGCCTTAAATCACCTCTTGAAATAACATAGTCGTAAGATAAAGTATGATTCGTTGGTTCATACACATATAAGGGGAGTGGAGACACATTTCCTCCCATGAATAACAATGTCCGTAAGAAAAGTGATATTTTATAATTTTTAAGAAAGGTTTTTTCAATGTGAGGATAACTAGGGGTGTTTTCGGATTGTTTAATCCAGCTGTTATAGCTTTTGTTGTAACAGGTTCCTTAATTAATTTTTCTTGGTTCAAAATTCCTTGAAATCTGGCATTTATTAGATGGTTCAAAACTAACATAGAGTGAAATGGCCGCTCCTTCGTTCTTGAAATAACATAGTCAGTACAAGAAAAAGAGATTTGTTGTATATTTTTCGAGAAGAGGTTTTTGGTGTGGAAAGGAATAACTAGGCTGTTGTATTTCGTATTTTTAATAGCTTTATACTCTTTGTTGTAACGAGGGGTCCTTAATTAATTTTTGTAAAATTTTTGAAATTAGATTATTCTAGGAGTTTACACATATAAAAAGACACCGTTCCTTTCCTGATAATACGGCAAGGTCGTAGAAAAGTAGAATTTACACTGAGTATAATTAAAGAAGAGAAGAGATTTTTTGCTGTGAGTGAAAACTATTGAGGTTTGCGTTTAGATTTTAAGTAGCTGTTATACTTATTGGTGTAAAGGGTTCATTCATTCATTTTTAGTGTCGCAAAAAATTTAAGTCCCAATTTGGATAAATATTTATAAGGTTATGCTGGGTTATTGCCTGAAGTGCATTTCTTACGATTATTTAATAAGTGGATTTTTATATTTTTAGAAAGGTTTTTGTGTGTGATGATAACAGGTGTTTTTCTCGATATTTTTAAAGCTGGAGTAAAGTTTTGGATGTATAACGGAGATTACATAAATAAATTTTTTGTCAAATTTTTGAGAGATTTGGAAATTATTTAGTGGTTCAAAGGAATCATATGAAAACTAAGGGAATTAGGGACACGAGTATCTTTTTGGTAATATAGCGAGAGTCGTAGGAAAAAAGGTGATTTTTATAATTTAGGAAAAGGTTTATGTGTTGGAATACTAGGTTTCTTCGGATTTTTATATATTAGCTGTATACTTTTGGTGTATACAGGTCCCTTAATTATTTTTTTTGTATCAAACATTAAAATTTTGCAATAATTGGTGGGGATGATCAGTTTAGAGTTGGGTTTCTAATGGGGACTAATGGTAAATTGGCTAGATACTATCATGGAATGGCGAAGGTACGGAGAAAAGATGAGAAATTTTTAATATTTTTGGATAAGTTGTTTTTGTGTTGAGGATAGCTAGGTGGGTGGTTTTCGTCGGATTTTTTTAATAGTTGATTTATTTGTCCTTGTTCCTTTTTCTCTTCTCTTGTTTCTCTTGGAAGAGGGTACTTTAATTATAATTTGTGTGTGGCGCAAAGGAATTTTGGAATTTGATGTTTGTTTTTGTGGTTTAAACAGTATGAATTATAGACCACGATTACTAGTGGCCTGTAAAATTGTACACAGTCTGTAGAAGTGTATTTTTTATATTTTAGATAAAGGTGTTTGTATGAGATAACTATGGGTATTTTCGGTTTTTTTATAATCGCTTTATACTTTTTGGTTTTTACAGGTCTTAATTATTTTGTCAAAATTTTCGCATATTTGATTTTGTGTGGTTCCAATACATATAAAATGGCCACTCCTCACTGAAAATCACAACGGTAGAACGGAGAGAGGACCTATTTTTATTATTTTTAGAAAGGTTTTTGTGAGAGGAATACTTATGAGTGTCTTACGAGAGATTTTTTAATAGCTGTTATGATACATTAGATGTAAGCAGGTCTTATTGTGAATTGTGTTTGTCGTGAAATTTATGAGAATGGGTGTGAAATGTTTTTTGTTTTTGGTTACAAACATATAATAATAATCATTTCATCAAACCTGAAAATACACGTTATAAGTAAGACAATAGTGTATTTTGTTATTTTTTAGAAAGGTTTTTGTGTTGTAGTATAAAATACCGACTAGGAGATAATTTATTATTGGTGTGGATTTTTAAATAGCTGTTATACTTTTGTTGTAACCAGTCCCTTAATATTTTATTGTCAAATTTTGTGAGAGAAATTTGGATTATAAATTGATGGATTATAAAACACAATATATATGCCGTTCCTTAATGATCTGTCTGTAAAGAAAAAGATGCTTTTATTCTCAGAAGGAAGGATTTTTGTTGTGAGCGATACGTAGGTCGATTCTTAAATAGTCTGTATATGGCGTGTATGAGTAACAAGGGTCCTGAGAGATTGAATGTTGTTTGTGTCAAAAGAGTTTTAGAAAAATTTGGATTTTTGTATACGTTACATATCACATACTACAAGTGGGCATTTCTTCTGAGAAAATACAGAGGTCGTTGCAGAACAGTTGATTTTTCATATTTTTTAGATAAGCCGCTTTTTGTGTAGAGATAACTAGGGATGTGTATTCGGAAATTTTTAAATAGACTGTTGACATAAGTATTGAGGTGTAAACAACGGATCCTACATATAAATTATTTTGTTCAAATTTTGAAAATTTAGGATATTTTGTGGTTCAAAGCATAAGAATGGCGTTCTTTTTTTGAAAATGAACAGTCGTACGAAAACAAGCTGATTTTTCATCAATATATTAGAAAAGGTTTTTTGTGTGAGGATACTAGGGTTTTAGATTTTTAATAAATGAATACCTTTGGAGTAACAGGGTCTTAATTAATTTTTGTCAACATTTTGAAAATTTGGGATTTTTGTGGTTCACAAACATATAATAAAGGACCGTGGTGCCTTCTGAAAATACAGGGAGGATCGGTAGGAAAGGAGTGATTTTCATAAGTTTTTTAAGAAATAAGGTATATTATTGTTGTGTAAAGGATAACCTAGTGAGATGAGGGGGGGTTGGAAGTTATGGGGGGTAATTTTACCGGATTTTTAAATGAGGCTGTTTAATACCTTTTGTTTGTACAGGTCCTTATTAATTTTTTGTCAAAATATATTTTTGCCATATTAGTGTTGGATTTTGTGTTTATAACATCCATATAATGGTGCCGACTCTCCTAGAGAAGGAAAAATACTAATGTCTGTAGAAAAGAATTTGTGTATTTATTTTTTAGAAAAGGTTTCTTGTTCTGAGTGAATAGCTAAGGAAGTGTCCTTACCAGGAGTTCTAAATTCCAATTCAGGTCAGAAATTTAGGCAACAATTATTTTTTGTCCAAAATTTTATACAATTTGAAATTTATTTTGGTTTCAAACTCTAATGGACCAATTCCTCCTGAATACAAGTGTAGAAAGTGATCTTTATATTTTTAGAAAGGTTTTTGTGTGAGGAATTAACTAGGGTGTCTTCGGAATTTTTAATAAGCTGTTATACTTTTTTGTTGTAACATGTCCCCTTCAATTAAATTTTTTGTCAAGATTTTGAAATTTGGATTTTTTCGCTGAGATTTCAACACATATAAAATGCGTTCTTTTTGAAGTTACAGTCGTAGAGAAGTGATTTTATTACTCTTTTAAGACCACAGCGCTTCTGTGTGAAGAAATTCATAGGTTTCTTACAGTTTGTTAATAAGATGTTCATACCTTTTGGTGTAACAGGTCCTATAATTAATTTTTGCAAAATATTTTGAAACTTATGGAGATTTTTTAATTGTGGTTCAACATCATAAATAGGCCAGTTCCTAACTATGAAATACAAAGACGTAAAGAAAAAGAGATTTTGTGGATATTGTTGAAGAAAGCATTTTTGTGTGAGGATAAAGTGAGGAAGTGTGTTTGGTTTCTTTCAGATTTTTTAAATAGCCTATTATTACTTTTTGTGGTAAATTTCGGTTCATTACCTATATTTTTGTCAAAATTTAGAAATTCGGATTTTTGCTCGCGTTCCAACATATATAATCTTCGCCCCGTCATCCTATATGAAAGAACAAGTCGTGGGAATAAGTGATTATTATATAATTTATTATAAGACTTCTTTTATTGCTCAATTGTACAGGGTGTTTTTCGGATTTTTTAATAAGCTGTTATATGTTAACTTTATTGGTGTTAAAAGGTCCTTAATTAATTTTGTCAAAATTTTGAAATTTGGATTTTTGTGGTTCAAAGATATAAATGGCCATTACCCCTCTGGAAATTACCAAGGTGGTCGTAGAAAAGAGATTTTTTATATTTTTGAAGGTTATTTGTAGTGTAGGAGAATTACTATGGAGGAAAAGTTGTCTTCGGATTTTAAATAGGTGATATTCCTTTTGATCACAGGTCCTTAATTAAATTTTTGTCAAAACGTTAAGTTCGACATAATTTGTACCAAATATAAATATCCATTCCTCCTGAAATACAAGTAGTAGAAAAGTGATTTGTTTATTTTTAGAAAGGTTTTTGTGTGAGTATAAATAACTAGGGTGTTTTTTGGATTTTTAATAGCTGTTTTATCCTTTTGGTTGTAACAGGTTCTTAATATTTTTTTGTCAAAATTTTGAAATTTGGATTTTTGTGGTTTAAAAATAAATAGCCGTTCCTCCTGAAATACAAGTCGTAGAAAAGTGCTTTTATATTTTTAGAAAGGTTTTGTGTGAGGAATACTGGGGTGATTTTTAATAGCTGTTATACTGTATGAGTAACAAGTCCCTATTGATTTTTTGCAAAATTTTGAAATTTGGATTTTGTGGTTCAAACATATAATGGCTTCTTTAAAATACAAGTCGGTAGAAAAGTGATTTTATATTTTTAGAAAAGGGTTTTGTGTGAGGAATAATATGGTATGGTATCCGGATTTTTAATAGCTGTTATACTTTTGGTGTAATAGTCCCTATTTTCTCCCGTCTAATGTTGATACCTTTGGGATTTTTGTGTTCAACATATCATGGCGTTCTTTTTGAACACAAGTCGGTAGAAAAGTGATTTTTATATTTTTAGAAAGGTTTTTGTGTGAGGAATACTAGGGTTTCTTCAGATTTTTAATAACTGTAATACCTTTGGTGTAACGGGTCCTTAATTAATTTTTGTCAAAATTTTGAAATTTGGATTTTTGTGGTTCAAACATATAAATGGCCGTTCCTTCTGAAATACAAGTCGTAGAAAAGTGATTTTTATATTTTTAGAAAGGTTTTTGTGTGAGGATAACTAGGGTGTTTTCGGATTTTTAATAGCTGTTATACTTTGGAGTAACCAATTTTTTAAAATTTTTGTCAAAATTTTGAAAAAATTTGAATTTTGTGGTTCTAACATATAATTGGCCGCTCCTCCTGAATACAAGTGTAGAAAGAGATTTTTATATTTTTAGAAAGGTTTTTGTTTGAGGAATACTAGGGTGTCTTCGGATTTTTAATAGCTGTTATACGTTTGGTGTAACATTTCCTTAATTAATTTTTGTCAAAATTTATAAATTTGAATTTTTTTGGTTCAAACATATAAATGGCCATTCCTCCTGAAATACAAGTCGTAGAAAAGTGATTTTTAATATTTTTAGAAAGGTTTTTGTGTGAGGATAACAGGGTGTCTTCGGATTTTAATAGCCCCTTGTTTTTTTTTTTTAAATAAAAACTTGTTTTTTTTTTAGTTCCTTAATTAATTTTTGTCACAATTTTTTTAGGATTTTTGTGGTTCAACATACTAAAGGCCGTTCTTTTTTGAAGTACAAGTTCCCCCGGGTTTTTAAAGAAACAGTGATTTTATATTTTAAAAAAGGGTTTTTGTGTGAGGAATAACATGGTGTCTTCGGATTTGTAATAGCTGTATAACTTTTGGTGTAAAGGTCTTAATTAATTTTTTGTCAAAATTTGAAATTTGGATTTTTGTGGTTCAAACATATAAATAGCCGTTCCTCCTGAAATACAAGTCGTAGAAAAGTGATTTTTATATTTTAAGAAAGATTTTTGTGTGAGGAATACTAGGGGGTCTTCGGATTTTTATAGCTATTATACTTTTTTGGTGTAACAGGTCCTTATTAATTTTTTGTCAAAATTTTTGAATTCTGCATTGCTACTTTTTCAAACATTAATATAGGCCATTCACGGCTGAAATACAGGCTTTAACACTGATTTTTATATTTTTAGAAAGGTTTTTGTTTGAGGAATACTAGGGTGTCTTCGGATTTTTAATAGCTGTTATACGTTTGGTGTAACAGGTCCTTAATTAATTTTTGTCAAAATTTATAAATTTAAATTTTTTTGGTTCAAACATATAAATGGCCATTCCTCTTGAAATAAAAGTCGTAGAAAAGTGATTTTTATATATTTTAGAAAGGTTTTTGTGTTAGAAATATTGGGTTGTCTTCGGATTTTTAATAGCTGTTATACTTTGTTAACAGGTCCTTAATTATTTTTGTCAATTTGAAATTTGGATTTTTGTGTTTCAAATATATAAGCCGTCCTCCTGCAAATACAAGTCGTATAAAAGTGATTTTTATATTTTAAGAAAGGTTTTTGTGTGAGGAATACTAGGGTTTCTTCAGATTTTTAATAGCTGTAATACTTTTGGTGTAACAGGTCCTTAGTTAATTTTTGTCAAAATTTTGAAATTTGGATTTTTGTGGTTTAAACATATAAATAGCCGTTCCTCCTGAAATACAAGTCGTAGAAAAGTGAATTTTATATTTTTAGAAAGGTTTTTGTGTAAGGAATACTAGGGTTTCTTCGGATTTTTAATAGCTGTTATACTTTTGTTGTAACAGGTCCTTAATAAATTTTTGTCAAAATTTTGAATTTGTTTTGTGGTTTCAAACATATAAATGGCCGTTCCTCCTGAAATGTCGTAGAAAAGTGATTTTTATATTTTTAGAAAGGTTTTTGTGTGAGGATAACTAGGGTGTTTTCGGATTTTTAATAGCTGTTATACTTTTGGTGTAACAAGTCCTTAATTAATTTTTGTCAACATTTTGAAATTTGGATTTTTGTGGTTTAAACATATAATAGCCCGTTCCTCTGAAATACAAGTCGTAGAAAAGTGATTTTTATATTTTTAGAAAGGTTTTTGTGTGAGGAATACTAGGGTGTTTTCGGATTTTTAATAGCTGTTATTTTACTTTTGTTGTAACAGGTCCTTAATTATTTCGACATTTTTGAAATTTTGGATTTTTGTGGTTTTAACATATAAATAGCCTCCTGAAATGCAAGTCGTAGAAAAGTGATTTTTATTTTTAGAAGGTTTTTTGTGTGAGGATATTAGGGTGTTTTCGGATTTTTAATATCTGTATACTTTTGGAGTAAGGGTCCTTAAATAATTTTTTTGTTCAATAATTTTGAAATTTGGAAATTTTTTGGCTTTTTAATAGCTGTTTACTTTTGGAGTAACGGTCTTAATTAATTTTTTGTAAAAATTTTGAAATTTGGAAATTTTTGGATTTTTGTGGTTCAAACATATAAATGGCCTTTCTCTTGAAATACAAGTCGTAGAAAAGTGATTTTTATATTTTTAGAAAGGTTTCGTTTGCGGAATACTAGGGTGTTCTTCGGATTTTTAATGCTGTTATACGTATCGAGTAACAGCCCTAACTTAATTTTTTAGTCCAAAATTTTTGAATTTGGATTTTTGTTGTTCAAACATTTAAATGGCCATTCCCTCTGAAATACAAATCGTAGAAAAGTGATTTTTTATAATTTTTAGAAAGTGTTTTGTGTGAGGATAACTAGGGTGTTTTCGGATTTTTTTAATACTGTTATCTTTTGCGTGTACAGGTCCACAATAATTTTGTCCCATTTTGAAATTTGGAATTTTGTGGTTCAAACATATAAATGGCAATTACTCCTGAAATACAAGTCCGTAGAAAGTGATTTTTTATATTTTAAGAAGGTTTTTTGTGTGAGGAATACTAGCGTGTTATCTTCGGATTTTTATAGCTGTTATACTTTTGGAGTTAAAGGTCCTTAATTAATTTTTGTCAAAATTTGAAAATTTGGATTTTTTGTGGTTCTAACATATAAATGGCCGCTCCTCCTGAAATACAAGTCGTAGAAAAGAGATTTTTATATTTTTAAGAAAGGGTTTTTGTTTGAGGAAGTAACTAGGGTAGTACTTACGGATTTTAATAGCTGTTATATTTTGGAGTAACAGTTCCTTAATTAATTTTTGTCAAAATTTTGAAATTTGGTTTTGTGGTTTCAACATATACAATGGCCGTTCCTCCTGAAATACAGGTCTAAGAAAAGTGATTTTTATATTTTTAAAAAGGTTTTTGTGTGAGGATAACTAGGGTTTCTTCGGGTTTTTAATAGCTGTTATACTTTTGGTGTAACAGGTCCTTAATTAATTTTTGTTAAAAATTTGAATTTTTAAATTTTTGAATTTCAAACATATAAATAGCCTTTCTCCTGAAATACAAGTTCGTAGAAAAGTGACTTTAAAATTTTTAGAAGGTTTTTTGGTGTGAGGCAATATAGGTGTTTTCGGATTTTTAATAGCTGTTATACTTTTGGTGTAACAGGTCCTTAATTAATTTTTGTCAAAATTTTGAAATTTGGATTTTTGTGGTTCCAACATATAAATTGGCCGTTCCTTCTGAAATACAAGTCGTGGAAAAGTGATTTTTATATTTTTAGAAAGGTTTTTGTGTGAGGATAACTAGGGTGTTTTCGGATTTTTAATAGCTGTTATACTTTTGTTTTTACAGGTCCTTAATTAATTTTTGTCAAAATTTTGAAATTTGGATTTTTGTGGTTCAAACATATAAATGGCCACTCCTCCTGAAATACAAGTCGTAGAAAAGAGATTTTTATATTTTTAGAAAGGTTTTTGTGTGAGGAATACTAGGGTGTCTTCGGATTTTTAATAGCTGTTATTATACGTTAGGTGTAACAGGTCCTTAATTAATTTTTGTCAATATTTATAAATTTGAATTTTTTTGGTTCAAACATATAAATATCCATTCCTCCTGAAATACAAGTAGTAGAAAAGTGATTTGTTTATTTTTAGAAAGGTTTTTGTGTGAGTATAAATAACTAGGGTGTTTTTGGATTTTTAATAGCTGTTATACTTTTGTTGTTGTCCTTCATTATTTTTTGTCAAATTTTTGAAAATTTGAAATTTTTTATGGTTTAAACATATAAATAGCCGTTCCTTCCTGAAATACAAGTCGTAGAAAAAGTGATTTTTATATTTTTAGAAGGTTTTTGTGTGCAGGATACTAGGGTGACTTTTTAAAAGCTGTTATAACTGTATGAGTAACAGTCCCTAATTTAATTTTTTTGTCAAAATTTTGAAATTTTGGATTATTGTTGTTCAAACATATAAATGGCCATTCCCTCTGAACTTATGTCGTAAGAAAAGTGATTTTTTTATATTTTTTTTAGAAAGGGTTTTGTGGTGAGATAACTAGGGTGTTTTCGGATTTTTAATAGCTGTTATACTTTTGGTGTAACAGGTCCCTAATTAATTTTTGTCAAAATTTTGAAATTTGGATTTTTGTGGTTCAAAGCATATAAATGGCCGTTCTTTTTGAAATACAAGTCGTAGAAAAGTGATTTTTATATTTTTAGAAAGGTTTTTGTGTGAGGAATACTAGGGTTTCTTCAGATTTTTAATAACTGTTATACTTTTGGTGTAACGGGTCCTTAATTAATTTTTGTCAAAATTTTGAAATTTGGATTTTTGTGGTTCAAACATATAAATGGCCGTTCCTTCTGAAATACAAGTCGTAGAAAGGTGATTTTTATATTTTTAGAAAGGTTTTTGTGTGAGGATAACTAGGGTGTTTTCGGATTTTTAATAGCTGTTATACCTTTGTTGTAACAGGTCCTTAATTAATTTTTGTCAAAATTTTGAAATTTGGATTTTGTGGTTCTAACATATAAATGGCCGCTCCTCCTGAAATACAAGTCGTAGAAAAGAGATTTTTATATTTTTAGAAAGGTTTTTGTTTGAGGAATACTAGGGTGTCTTCGGATTTTTAATAGCTGTTATACGTTTGGTGTAACATTTCCTTAATTAATTTTTGTCAAAATTTATAAATTTGAATTTTTTTGGTTCAAACATATAAATGGCCATTCCTCCTGAAATACAAGTCGTAGAAAAGTGATTTTTATATTTTTAGAAAGGTTTTTGTGTGAGGATAACTAGGGTGTCTTCGGATTTTTAATAGCTGTTATACTTTTGTTGTAACATGTCCTTAATTAATTTTTGTCAAGATTTTGAAATTTGGATTTTTTGTGTTCAAACATAATAAGATGTCCATAGCTCGTGAAGTCAAGTCGTAGAAAAGTGATTTTTATATTTTAAAAAAGGTTTTTGTGTGAAGGAATACTAAGATGTCTTCTTCGGTTTTTTAATAGCTGTTATACCTTTTGAGTAACAGGTTCATGACTTTAAAATTTTTGTCAAAATTTTGAAATTTGGATTTTTGTGGTTCAAACATATAAATAGCCGTTCCTCCTGAAATACAAGTCGTAGAAAAGTGATTTTTATATTTTAAGAAAGATTTTTGTGTGAGGAATACTAGGGTTTCTTCAGATTTTTAATAGCTATTATACTTTTGGTGTAACAGGTCCTTAAATTTAATTTTTGTCCAATTTTGAGATTTGGTTTTGTGGTTCCAACAATATGGGCCGTGTCCTTCCTGAAATAAAGTCGTAAGAAAAGAGATTTTTTTATATTTTTTAGAAAAGGTTTTTGTGTGAGGAATACTAAGGGTGTCTCGGATTTTTAATAGCTGTTGAACTTTTGGAGTACATGAATAAGGAATTTAATTTTTGTAAATTATAAATTTAAATTTTTTTTGGTTCATGAACATATAAATGGCCATTCCTCTTGAAATAAAAGTCGTAGAAAAGTGATTTTTATATTTTTAGAAAGGTTTTTGTGTAAGAAATACTAGGGTGTCTTCGGATTTTTAATAGCTGTTATATTTTTGTTGTAACAGGTCCTTAATTATTTTTTGTCAAAATTTTGAAATTTGGATTTTTGTGGTTCAAACATATAAATGGCCGTTCCTCCTGAAATACAAGTCGTATAAAAGTGATTTTTATATTTTAAGAAAGGTTTTTGTGTGAGGAATACTAGGGTTTCTTCAGATTTTTAATAGCTGTAATACTTTTGGTGTAACAGGTCCTTAATTAATTTTTGTCAACTTTTGAAATTTGTTTTTTGTGGTTTAAACATATAAATAGCCGTTCCTCCTGAAATACAAGTCGTAGAAAAGTGAATTTTATATTTTTAGAAAGGTTTTTGTGTAAGGAATACTAGGGTTTCTTCGGATTTTTAATAGTTGTTATACTTTTGTTGTAACAGGTCCTTAATAAATTTTTGTCAAAATTTTGAAATTTGGATTTTTGTGGTTCAAACATATAAATGGCCGTTCCTCCTGAAATACAAGTCGTAGAAAAGTGATTTTTATATTTTTAGAAAGGTTTTTGTGTGAGGATAACTAGGGTGTTTTCGGATTTTTAATAGCTGTTATACTTTTGGTGTAACAAGTCCTTAATTAATTTTTGTCAACATTTTGAAATTTGGATTTTTGTGGTTTAAACATATAAATAGCCGTTCCTCCTGAAATACAAGTCGTAGAAAAGTGATTTTTATATTTTTAGAAAGGTTTTTGTGTGAGGAATACTAGGGTGTTTTCGGATTTTTATACGCTTGTTATTTTACTTTTGTTGTAACAGGTCCTTGATTAATTTTTGTCAAAATTTTGAAATTTGGATTTTTGTGGTTTAAACATATGAATAGCCGTTCCTCCTGAAATGCAAGTCCGTAGAAGAAATGTTTATTATTTTTTTTTAGAAAGGTTTTGTGTGAGGAATATTAGGGTGTTTTCGGATTTTTAATATCTGTTATACTTTTGGAGTAAGAGGTCCTTAAATAATTTTGTTCATAATTTTGAAATTTGGAAATTTTTGGATTTTTAATAGCTGTTATACTTTTGGTGTAACAGGTCCTTAATTAATTTTTGTCAAAAAATTTTGAAATTTCGAAATTTTTGGATTTTTGTGGTTTCAAACATATAAACTAGGCCTTTTCTTGAACTAACCAAGTCGTAGAAAAAGTGATTTTTTATATTTTTAGAAAGGTTTTTCGTTTGAGAAATACTAGGGGATTCCCTTCGGATCTTTTAATAGCTGTTATACTCGTATGAGTACAAGTTCCCAATTAATTTTAGTCAAAATTTTGAAATTTGGATTTTTGTGGTTAAACATATAAATGATGGCATTTCCTCCTGAAATACAAGTCGTAGAAACGTGATTTTTTATATTTTTAGAAACGTGTTTTGTGTGAAGGATTAACAGGGTGTTTTCGGAATTTTTTATAGCTTGCTTATACTTTTTGGTGTAAGTAGTCCCTAAATAATTTTTGTCAAAATTTTGAAATTTGGATTTTCTGTGGTTCAAACAAATAAATGGCGAGCTAACGCCTGAAATACAAGTCGTAGAAATGGATTTTTATATTTTTCGAAGGTTTTGTGTGAGGAATACTAGGGTGTCTTCGGATTTTTAATAGCTGTTATACTTTTGTTGTAACAGGTCCTTAATTAATTTTTGTCAAAATTTTGAAATTTGGATTTTTGTGGTTCAAACATATAAATGGCCGCTCCTCCTGAAATACAAGTCGTAGAAAAGAGATTTTTATATTTTTAGAAAGGTTTTTGTTTGAGGAATGACCTAGGGTAGGTTTACGGATTTAATAGCTGTTATACTTTTGTTGTAACGGTCCTTATTAATTTTTGTCAAAAATTTTGAAATTGGATTTTTGTGTTTCAAACATATAATTGGCCATTCCTCCTGAAATACAATCGTAGAAAAGTTGATTTTTTAAAATATTTTTAAAAGGTTTTTGTGTGAGGAATAACTAGGGTTTCTTCGGGTTTTTAATAGCTGTTATACTTTTGGTGTAACAGGTCCTTAATTATTTTTGTCAAATTTTGGAATTTAAATTTTTTGTGGTTAAACATATAAATGGCCTTTCCTCCTAAATTACAAGTCGTAGAAAAGTGAATTTAATAAAAATTTTAAAAGGTTTTTGTGTGAGGATACTAGGGTTTTTCGGATTTTTAATAGCTGTTTATAGTTGCATTCATAATTGCACTCATAATTTTTGTCAAATCTTGAATTTGGATTTTTTGTGGTTCAAACATATAAAGGAGGCCGTTCCTCCTGAAATACAAGTCGTAGAAAAGTGATTTTTATATTTTAAGAAAGGTTTTTGTGTGAGGAATACTAGGGTTTCTTCAGATTTTCAATAGCTGTTATACTTTTGGTGTAACAGGTCCTTAATTAATTTTTGTCAAAATTTTGAAATTTGGATTTTTGTGGTTCAAACATATAAATGGCCGTTCCTTCTGAAATACAAGTCGTAGAAAGGTGATTTTTATATTTTTAGAAAGGTTTTTGTGTGAGGATAACTAGGGTGTTTTCGGATTTTTAATAACTGTATATTTTTGTTGTAACAGGTCCTTAATTAATTTTGTCAAATTTTGAAATTTGGAATTTTTTGCTGGTTTCAAACATTAAATGGCCTCTCCTCCTGAAATACAAGTCGTAGAAAAGAGATTTTTATATTTTTAGAAAGGTTTTTGTTTGAGGAATACTAGGGTGTCTTCGGATTTTTAATAGCTGTTATACGTTTGGTGTAACAGGTCCTTAATTAATTTTTGTCAAAATTTATAAATTTGAATTTTTTTGGTTCAAACATATAAATGGCCATTCCTCCTGAAATACAAGTCGTAGAAAAGTGATTTTTATATTTTTAGAAAGGTTTTTGTGTGAGGATAACTAGGGTTTTTACGGATTTTAAATAGCTGTTATACTTTTGTTGTAACAGGTCCTTAATTAATTTTTGTCAAAATTTTGAAATTTGGATTTTTGTGGTTCAAACATATAAATGGCCGTTTCTTCTGAAATACAAGTCGTAGAAAAGTGATTTTTATATTTTTAAAAAGGTTTTTGTGTGAGGATAACTAGGGTTTCTTCGGGTTTTTATATGCTGTTATCTTTGGTGTACAGGTCCTTAATTAATTTTTGTCAAAATTTTGGAATTTGGATTTTTGTGGTTCAAACATATAAATAGCCTTTCCTCCTGAAATACAAGTCGTAGAAAAGTGAATTTAAAATTTTTAGAAAGGTTTTTGTGTGAGGAATACTAGGGTGTTTTCGGATTTTTAATAGCTGTTATACTTTTGTTGTAACAGGTCCTTAATTAATTTTTGTCAAAATTTTGAAATTTGGATTTTTGTGGTTCAAACATATAAAAGCCTTTCCTCCTGAAATACAAGTCGTAGAAAAGTGATTTTTATATTTTAAGAAAGGTTTTTGTGTGAAGAATACGTAGGGTTTCTTCCAGCTTTTTTTTAGCTTTTTCCTTTCTAAAAACTAATTTTGTCTAAAATTTTGAAATTTGGATTTTTTGTGGTTCAAACATATAAATGAACGTTCCTTCTGCAAATACAGTTTCGTAGAAAAGGTGATTTTATATTTTAGAAGGTTTTTGTTGTGAGGAATACTAGGTGTCTTCGGATTTTTAAATAGCTGTTTATACTTTTGTTGTAACAGGTCCTTAATTAATTTTTGGTCAAGATTTTGAAATTTGGATTTTTGTGGTTCAAACATATAAATGGGCCATTCCTCCTGAAATAAAGTCGTAGAACGGTTGATTTTTATATTTTAAGAAAGGGTTTTTGTGTGTTTGAGGAATACTAGGGTTTCTTCAGATTTTTAATAGCTGTTTTATTTGTTGTATGTAACAGGTCCTTAAATAGTTTTTGTCAAAATTTTGATTTGGATTTTTTTGTGGTTCAAACATATTAATGGTTCCTCCTGAATACAAGTCGTAGAAAAGTGATTTTTATATTTTTAAGAAAGGTTTTTGGTGTGAGTATAACTAGGGTGTTTTCGGATTTTTATAGCTGTTATACTTTGTTGTAACAGGTCCTTAATTAATTTCTGTCAAATTTTGAAATTTGGATTTTTGTGGGTTCAACCATATAAATGGCCATTCCTCTTGAAATACAAGTCGTAGAAAGTGATTTTTATATTTTTAAAAGGTTTTTTTGTGAGGATAACTAGGGTTTTCTTCGGATTTTTAATAGCTGGTTCTTATTTTTGAGTAACAGGTCCTTCATTAATTTTTGTCAAAATTTTGAAATTTGATTTTTTTGTGGTTCAAGCATATAAATGGGTCCATTCCTCTGAAATACAACGTCCCGTAGGAAAAGGGAATTTTTATATTTTTAGAGGTTTTTTGTGTAGAAATACTAAGGTGCTTCGGATTTTTAATCGCTGTTATACTTTTGGTGTACCAGGTCCTAATTCAATTTTTTGTCAAAATTTAGAAATTTGGATTTTTGTGGTTCAAACATTAAATGACCATTCCTCCTAAAATACAAGTTGTATTGCAAGTGATTTTTTATAATTTTTTTGAAAAGGTTTTTTGGTGTGAGGTATATTCGGATTTTTAATATTTTAATAGCTGTTATACTTTTTGGGTAACTACAGGTCAATTAAAAAATTTTGTAAAAATTTTTTGAAATTTTGAAATTTTGGGATTCTTCGTGGTTTAAACATATAAATGTTCTTCCTCTGAAATACAAGTCGTAGAAGTGAAATTTTATATTTTTTAGAAAGGTTTTGTGTGAGGAATATCGGGTGTCATTTATTTTTTAATTATCTGTTTATAACTTTTGGAGTAAGAGGTCCTTAATAATTTTGTTCATAATTTTGAAATTTGGAAATGTTTGGATTTTTTGTGTTTCATACTTTTGGGTAAACAGGTCCTTAATTAATATTTGTCAAAATTTTGAAATTTGTAATTTTTTGGATTTTTTTGGCTTCAAAACCTATAAATGGCCTTTCCTCTTGAAATACAAAGTCGTAGAAAAGTGATTTTTATATTTTTAGAAAGGTTTTCCTGTTTAGGAATACTAGGGTTTCTTCG
>JABUQX010120399.1:0-31404 GCA_015478945.1 Trachelipus rathkii | reverse complement strand
TTTCGATAGCTTGGCGCCTATGAGCATCACTCACTCTATCACGCCCAACTTATCAATATGACTGCCGCCAGAGAGGAAGCCCAGACGCAAGAGTATTAGGAGAATATCTGTAGCAGGGAAACTGGCTCTGACTAGGCGCACAGCAGGATGAGGAAGGTAACTGGGACCACCTACGACATACCTTGTTGATGCAGCGTCACTGATCTTGTTGCTTCCACCCATCTAGGCCCGTTCGATTATGCTCCAGGAACTATACAACATTAGGGTAGGGAACCACATGAAAATCAATATAGTTGTAGGTAAGGCTTATAGCGCTTGTAACACGATAGGGACTATAGTTTAGTAAATGGACACAGACCAACGGGTTGGACCGGTCAAGCATACGACTGGGAGAGCGCTCCGAGAATCCCGATATAACGATGGTACTATAATTCCTCGTAATAGAAAGGGTGCATAATCGGGAGTAGAATGGGAGGGGTTGGTGAAGGGGTATGGCTGTGGGGCCGCTGGCCACACGGGTCGAGAGTACTGATCCTGTAACTGCCATGGACTTGCTACTTAGTTCAGGCTGAAAAACAGACAAATAGGGGTGGATTATGGGTATGGGATACAGTGAATGTTCCGGAAACACAGCCGGGGCCCCCACCACCTTCCTCCGTTCTTTGAACCATCGGTGGTAACCGCTATAGAGTCGCTATGGACCTCCGCTGGATATCAAAGAATCCCTCACAGCACCGGGTGGCCGACTTATAAATGCTGGCTCCCACTGCAGAGAGCGGAGGCGAGCAGACCGCACTGTAAACGGGTAGAGGGTAAAATCAAATTGCATGAACGCTCGCTGAGGGAGGTCGAGGAAAGCGAAGATGGAAGTAACAACCCAGCAAATGGCAATAAGAAGGGTTGTGACGGACACGCCCTATTAAGGTGTCAAGGCCGACGAGTTAGGAACCTGAAAGACGGATGAACAGCGAGCACATGATGCTGCTCCGTCCGCAGGGATTTGGATCACCCCGGCCTCCACCTCCAGGCTCTTCCTCGGAGAAGAACGGAATGCACTCGTGGCAATTCTCAGACCTTCAGTCTGAATGGGGTCAAGTAAGGCGGAGGTAGGACTGGAAGGTCGCCTAATGGCCAACCATAGTCCCAGTTTAGCCCGCACCAGCATAATGTAAAGGTGGAGCATGGTTTTTCTGTCCGCACGCCGCAGACTTTGAGGTGAGTGGTAAGGATCCAAGGACGGCGGCAATTAGCTTTGAGAAGAGTAATATGAGGAAGGTACGTGAAGCGCTCATCGAGCAGCAGGCCCAGGAACCGCACCCTCGGCTCCACATGGATAGGGGAGCCATAGAGACGTAACATTGGAGGCAAATGTAGGCAACCCCTACGACGAGGATTTTTCCGAAAAAGCACGGCTGTAGTTTTGGACGTGGAGAATGTAAAGCCACGCGCAGAGCACCAGGAGGAAACCCTATCGATGGCAACCTGAAGTTGAAGTTCCATACAAGGAAGTTTAGCTCCAGAGATGTACAGGGCAAGATCGTCAACATAGATGGAGCAGCGCACTGACGTCGGGATGGAATCGACAACACCATTGAAACCAATAGCGAAAAGCAACCCGCTCAGTACACTGCCTGCGGAACCCCTTCGTCCAGGACAAAAACGCCTCGACAGCGTGTCCACAACGTGCTGAAAACGAACGATCCGACATCACAACTGAAGGAATAGGGGAAGTTGTGCCCCCGAAGGCCCAAGGAGTGGAGGCTCCGCAAAACCCCGCCAACCTCACGTGCTATCCATACGCATTTTCGGGTCAAAGAAGACGGCCAGGGTCATTTTTGTTGGAAGCAAATGACTCACGAATGTCGTTGATCCAACCGAAGGAGAGGATCCTGGGTGGAGCGATGGCGACGAAAACGAAATTGGTAGTCGGAAAATGCATGGAGTTTTTCCTCCACCGTGGGAACAAGACGGGAAGCCACCAATCTCTCAATGAGCTTACATGTATTGCAGGACAATGAAATAGGGCGATGGTTATCAGAAGAGAGGTCGGATCCTTCCCAGGTTTGGGAATGGCGACCCAATATATGCAGTAGACCAGACAGCGAGGGAAGACCACTCCCACCATATTTATTGTATATAGCCGAGAGGAAGGCAGTGGCAGATGGATGAGCATGTCGAAGCATCTGAAAGGAGATGCCGTCAGGGCCAGGCGCTCCATCCCCGCAAAGCTTGAGGGCGTCTAGTAACTCGGCCCTGGTGAATAGCCGGTTGTATGGAAGGTCTGTTCCAGGCGGAACAGAAAAATCAGGAAACTCTACCCGCAAGCGGCTAGAACGAAAAGGTTCAGGATAACGGGAGCCGCTGGAGCAGGACGCGAAGTGATAACCCAACTCGTCCGCCACAACCCCGGGAGCGAGAGATGACATCAGAAGTTTGCCGGGCCGTAAACGAGGTATAATAGGCGGATCAGCATGGTGTTTTCGTGAAATTTTACGCACCTTTTTATGGACTGATGATACAGGCGTAGAAGAATTAACGGTGGAAGGGTATGTGCGAAAATACTGTTTCCGCGTACGGCGATTAACACGCCGGGAGCGGGCCGCCGAAGCCTTAAACAGAATCAAGTTGGAAGGCGTGGGAGTCTGTTTATACAGCTTAGATAACAATAATAATAATAAAAATATTTATTTCTTTTTTTGAGGATGTGTACAGGGACCACCACTGCACGCAAAAAGAGCGGCTATACCGTGTCAGTAAAACCAACAACAGGGAAAGTCCCTACACAGAACGAGAAAAAAAAAGGAACAAGAGAATTACAATCGATAAAAGATGTTCAGCTCATGGAGGAAACCAAAAACTTTGCCACTTCGAAAAAGTGGGGAGTCAGATAAAATATGAGAAAAGTGATTCCGGAAAGGAATGGTAAGAATGTCAGGGAAGAACTGGAGTGGGATGGCTGAGACTGCGTCGCAACCCACAAATATATGGGATATAGTAAGAGGATCACTGGAAGAACAAAACGAGCAGGATGGGGGTTGCTGTCTCACCATGTGAAAGCCATGCGTGAGATTGGTATGTCCAATTCGTAATCGGGCGAGAACCATCTTCTGCCAGTGACCTAAACGAGGTTTAACATTCCGCAGCTTGGCGCCACGAGAATCCTCCGCCCAACAAGTCTCCCAGCAGGAGAGGAAACCCTGACAGACATATGCGTAAAAATCAGCCGAAGGGAGGTGTCCCAACAGTATAGTCATGGGAAGGAACCGTCTGCTCGATACCCTGCCGGCGGCAGCACGGTTGGCCTCCGCATCAGCTCTCTCGTTCCCCGGAACACCCACATGGGAAGGGACCCAACAGAACTCAATGCCACTCTCATTTAATTGAACAGAGCCGATGAACTTTTGGATAGATGAAACCAAAGGATTCCTTGTTGACTGATCGAGCAGAGCCAAGAGAGCGCCTCTAGAGTCCGAGAAGATTGTATAGCGACTTCTGGGTGGTAGGTTGCTTATTCTGCCCACAGCCAAAACCAGCGCTATCAGCTCAGTCGAAAAGATGGACGTATAGGTAAGCAGGGTGTGGGAAATGGCTAAATCTGGGAAGACAGCCGACGCCCCCACTCCGCCTACCGTTTTGGAGCTATCAGTGTAGACAGGTGTCAAGTCATTGTGGATCTTTTTATGAGACAGAAAGGAACCCCTCAACGTCGCCGGATGTGTCTCAGCCTTGGTGAAGGACTGGATCCCGAAACAGACAGAGGGGGGAGGAGAAATCCATTTCACATGAGCGTCGTCGAAATTGTAACGCAAAACCGAATGAAAAGGAAGGCCATGGAAATCCAAAATAGGAGTCACAACCCTAGCGAACAGCCAATATGCAGGAATGCGAAGGAATCCCTTTAGCAAGGGTGACAAAACTGAAGAAGCAGGGACCTGAATACGAAGGAATAAAGAGCACATAAGCTGCTATCTTCGCAGGGACAAGGGCATTATCCCAGTCTCCACCTCCAGACTCTCCTTAGGCGATGATCGAAATGCTCCCGTTGCAATGCGCAGACCCTCGTTTTGAATAGGGTCAAGGAGGCGAAGATACGATTGGAAGGTCTGCCCGTAGATGTCAAAGCCATAATCCAATTTAGCCCTCACGAGCATGATGTAGGGGCGCAGCAATGACTTTCTGTCCGCACCCCAAGACTTTGAGGTGAGGTGAGGTGCCGTAAGAGGTCAAGAGGACGGCGGCAACTAGTTTTAAGATGATGTATATGAGGAAGGTATGAAAGGCGATCATCAAGCAACAAACCCAAGAACCTCACCGTCGGTACCAACTGGATGGGGGGAAGCCATAAGTGAGTAAAGGGGACGGAATTCGTCCACCGCGACGGGGGTTTCTTCGGAAAAGCATCGCTTTCGTTTTGGAAGTGGAGAACTTGAAACCACGCGTACTGCACCAGGACGTGGCTCTGTCGATGGCCAGTTGAAGCTGACGCTCCAAGCAAGGGAGCTTAGCCCCAGTGACATACATAGCAAGATCATCCACATAGAGGGAACAACGGACAGAGTCGGGGATGGTATCGACCACTTCGTTGAAGCCTATTGCGAAAAGAAATACACTCAACACACTGCCTTGCGGAACCCCTTCTTCCATGACAAAATGCCTGGAAAGAGTGGTGCAACAACGGACCCGAAATGAACGATCAGACATCAGGGTTTGAAGGAAGTGGGGAAGTTGTCCCCGGAGGCCCAGCGAGTGAAGGTTCGCAAAACTCCCACCTCCCATGTGGAGTCGTAATGCCTTTTTTTCGCAGATCAAAGAAGAAACGGCCAGGGTCAATTTATGCGAAGCGAGAGACTCACGTACATCATGGTCCAAACGAAGGAAAGGATCCTGAGTAGAGAGATGATGCCAAAAACCAAATTGATTGTCAGAAAAGGCGTGTAGCTGCTCCAATTAGGACGAGTCGAGGGCCAACCAATATCTCCATCAAAGACTTTGCATGTGTTGCAGTTAGGAGATAAGTCGATGGTTTTTTGTCAGTAGAAGTTGGGTCTTTCCAGGTTTCGGAATTGGGACAATATAAGCTGTCAACCACAGGAGGGAAGACAACCTCCACCCAGGATCCTTTATAAGACTGAGGAGAATAAGCCGGCCGATGGATGATCATGCCTCAAACATCTGGAAAGGAATACTTCGGGGCAGGAGCACCGGTCCTTACAGAGCTTAAAATGCCTCTTAAAATTCCACCCTCGTAAAGAGTCTGTTATAAAAAGGGTCCTCTCCTTCGAAAACATAAAAGTTCGGAGGGGATGCTTGTAAACGAACCGATCGAAAAGGTTCTGGATATCTAGATCCATTGGAGCAGGAAGCAAAGTTAAAGCCTAGCTCATCAGCAACAATCCCTGGATCTGAGAGAACATCAGAGGGTTGTGGGCCGTATGTAAGGAGTATAGGCGGATCAAGGTGGTGCTTCCAAAAGATTTTACGCACAACCTTGTATACAGAAGACAAAGGCGTGGAAGAATTACGGTGAAGACGCAGTTACGGAAGTATTGTTTTCTCGTCCGTCGGTTGATACACCTTGAACGGGGCTGCTGCAGCCTTAAAAAGAATCAAGTTGGACATAGTGGGAGTCCGTTTGTACAAACGGAACAATTTACGCTTTTCTTGATGAGCCCGAGCACAATCAGCGTTCCACCAAGGAGACGGCGATTTACGGTTCCCAGGAGAGCGGGGGATATGGTCAGCCGCCGCCGTGAGGACAGTATCCTGAAAGAATGTGAATGCGGATGCCGGAGACGGAATAAGGGTTGTGGCAGGAAGGACTGGGATTTAAGTAGCCCGATAGAAGGAACACCAATCCACTCTATCATACCGCCAGCTAGAATAAGGTTGTTACTGCGGACTACGAATGACGGTCAGGTAGTGGTCCCTCCCACAAAGGAAACCCGAACTTTCCCACCCGAAACGATCAACAGCCAAGTTGGAACACAAGGTGATGTCGACACAAGAAGAAGTGCCCATAAAACGCTCAAAAGTTGGAAGACCTTTGTTGACATTCCAATGAGAAATCATGTAAAATCCCCAATAACCAATCCGCCTTGGGGATGTAACAAAATCTCCCCTCAGCGGGTAGTGGAAGTTAAAGTCACCGAGGGATAACATGGGCTGCGGCAAACTCCTTAACAAAGTTCGAAGGGTTTCCCTAGTGTAAGGACAGCTAGGTGCCAAATACACAGAGCACAGAGTAAGCGGTGAATCTAGGTGGATTCTAGCTGCCACTGCATGTAACGGAGTCGAGAGGGGAATCCGAGTAAAAGGGACCGATTCGTGAAGCAAAATCGCCGCACCCCAACGATAATTAGCTCCACGATTCTGGGAGACGAGCTCTCTGTATGTGGATGGTGGAAAAAGAACACGATGGCAAAGTTGCAGTTCCTGAAGACAAATAGCCTTCGGGTGACGTTCGGCGAGTAGTCTAGTCAATTCTTCATAGTTCGGGAAATAGCCACGACAATTCCACTGAATGAAATTAGTCATATTAAAAGAGAAGTGAATAATCAATCTTCAGGGCGATCCGTGAAAATTGTCACGATGTGCCGAGAATCTTTCGCCGTCTCGGAAGACTATACAGGAAGATCCTCAACGGCTCACCATACGGAATCTCGAATTCAGGAGAAAGGGGAAAGTCACGCAGTAGGGAGAGAGGGGTACCACCCTGTTTGGAGCAGGAGAGGCTCTTGGCTTCCAAAGGAGTGCCCTCACCGAAGATGCGAGCTAAACCACCCTCAACGTCAGAATGTTTGCTAAGATCCGGACAGGGGGTCGGTAACTCAGCGAACTGAGAGGGATGCCCCACCCTCTCAGCAGCACCCCTATCAGCGCCGGTAGAAATCGTTGAAGCAGATTGCAACAAAGAACATGGATGGTCGTTGGGACCAAGAGGGTCCGGAGACCCAGCAGTAGGGCGATGCGCGGCATTGGCAATCCCGGAGGATCCCGCATCAGAACCATATTGTAGCAGGCCGAATGACTTGAACAAGAGTCCTGGGGGGATGGTCGCGTCCTTCCAACTCCATCGACCCACCTCTGCTGACAGCACCGCGGTACAGAGCCACTCTCGCACTCCGGACGCTCCGTGACGGTCGGGTTTTCCCCATAACGCAGCCGAGGTCTTTGCCGCGAAGAGATGTAACGTCAACAGCGGCGGCGATCCGAGGAAGGAGAGTCATCCGGAAGAGTCCATAGTGGACTCCGAATGACGTTTCAGAACTCACTAGAGTACAATGAAGCAGAAGTCAGTCGTGCGGGCTGAGTGCCGGATAGGCAGGTAGGTGTAGAGAAGAAAAGCACTATTACTTCCTTACGTCACACAGGGAGGTGGGCCAAGAGCGACGACCGCACGTTTAGGCGGCGAGCCGAGGTCCTTACTTTGAACGGTATCAGGTTTATTCCAAGAAGTCGACCACGTATTGAAAGAATACGGCGGCTCTGGGGAAAGCCCACCGACAGATGAGGAACAGGATCAAGAACGGAAGTCGTGATGCTTTCCCGGGGAAAGAGAAGCTGGACGCTTCCGAGAGATGGTGTAATGGGGGTCAGAGGTTACGCATGGATGTTGGTCGACGACCATTGAAGAGATACTCTCCAGAGGCGGAGCGTGAATCTCCGCAACGTGAACCTCATGTGACAAAGAACTGGTCCTCGGCGAAGAAAGTCTAGTGGACGTACGGATCATCGTAGGAAAGTCGGGAGGACAGTTAGCTCGAGCAACCGGAATCTCAATTCCAGAAGGTGCCGCAGAAACCGGAACACCAGTTGGAAGGAAAGAATGGGATACTCGAGAAGAGTCCAAACTAGGCACATTGGAGCGGGAAGTACTGCTAGAGGGAACTGTAGATGGAACTATCGTAGCCTTAGCAAAAGAAAGAGGAAGATGGGATAACTTCTCCCTCGCTCGGCGAATGGCCTCACGGCGATCCAGCTTAAGAAGAGCGCATTGTTCTAAGATTTCTTTCTCAAAGATGAAGAAAGGGCAGTGGATGGAAGAAGCCGGATGAGGGCCCTTACAATTTGGAAAACAAGAAGGATTGTCGCAGGCGGAGTGGAGAAAACTCCCACAACGAGAACAGATGGTTTGAGAAGATCTACAATACTTCAGGGGGTGTCCAAATTTGTGGCACTTAAAACACCTCGGGAAGGGGACGTAAGTTCTAACAGAGTGCATGGTAAAACCAAGTTTTACCTTTGTTGGAGGGAAAGGCACTGATAACATAAGTAAAAGACGAGGATTAGGCACAGAGGGATTCTCCTTGTGAGGAGGAAACCTGTAGACATTGGTAACTGGCACATGTCGTTTTTGGAAATGGGCCAATATATCGTCCGTAGTGTCCGAACGAAACTCCGGAGCGTATATGGTACCTTTGGAGGTGTTGCGGACATCGTCCGGTTTGGAGATAATCGGGACCTCCCCCAGAGACGATAGAGAAGCCAAAATTTGACTCTGTGTTCTGGAGGCGGCACGAACCAAGATGGAACCGTTTCTCATCGGCATCGCCTGTACCTCAGTCGATTGGAGAACGGTCTCCAACGCGTTACGGAGGAAAAGGTGGCTTACCGCAGTCAATGGACGTGACGTAGTGGAATTGAGATAAAAATAAATGGGGATAGGATTTAGACGGGGACACCCGGGGGGTTCCAAGCACGATTGTGGTATGGGTTTCCACTATGCGGGGTATCCAGGTGGCGAGAACCCAGCTGGCGTGGGGTCACCTGGGCAGGCTGGGTAGACAAACGAATCGAGTTGGGCGTTGAGGCCATAACAGCTTCCGCTGGTCGAGAAGGGGTAGTCCCAGAAACGGAAACGTCGCCCGGGACTAAAGGGTTGGGGAGAGAAGAACTCAACCCAACCATTTCGTCAACAAGGGCGTCGAAGCCCTTGTTGGATACTGGACTGGGAGCAGCCAGGAAGAGACCGGGACGGGAGCCCGGCGGATGGTAAGACTCGTCTTTCTTTAAAGGTTTTTATTTTTATTTTTTCCCAAAAAGACAACTCCAAAAAAACATTAGCACCGTAATAGATAAGCATAAATGCAATAAAACCAATGATGAAGTTAAATAATAAACGTCCTGAGAGCGTAACCGCAGAAATTGCGCCCATTACACCCCCAGAGCTATAAACATCCTCCCCCGAAACTACATCCCATGGGGTGGACTGATGGTGTGGCCTCGGCAAAGCCCCCCGGAACTCCGCGTCCAGTCAGTAAGTTGACAAAATAACAGCTATACACCAGACGAATAGGACGCGAAGCCCAATATAATACAACCAAGTGTGAGACAGCCTCCTCAGTGGTTAGCCAAAGTTCAGGTCCCCTACAATAGGGAACCCGGAAAAAGGCGAGAACAATCGGTTCAAAATCACAATAATAAAAAAAAAGGATAAATAACTCATTATTTGATTTATAAAATTAGTATATTAATTATCAAACTGAATGCCAGACATATATTGCATGTATATTCCAGGAATTGTGGAAAGTAATCGGTACAGACTGGAGGATAAGGGAAACAAACTGGGAAAGGGATGGGCAAAATGAACGGTATAAACAAAGTAAAGAAAATGAAGATAAAAAAAGCAATAATAATAATAACACAATAAGAATAAGAAACATAAAAAGGAATAAATAAACAATTGACAGACAAAAATATAACAAAAAGAAAAGAATGAACGTGGCTCTTCGCAGACACAAAGTGTCTGTGCCCCCTCTCGACAACAACGAGGCCACCTTCGTGAGGGGGATAATAATAATAATAATAATAAAAATATAATAGAAATAAGAATATATATAATAATAATAATAATAATAATAATAAATAAATAATAATAATAATAATAATAATAATAATAGATTAAAGATACTGAAAATAAATTAAGAATGTAGATTAAAAAAAAGCGGTAATATAAGTAATAGAAAGAGGGCAACCACAAAAAGTGGGATGGGGAAAAAAACGAAAAACAATAACGTACATCTTCTTCGCAGATACCATCCGAAAAAGGTATCTGAGCTCCCCCACCCCGACAAGGTGAGGTACGTTAACTTGGGGGGGGGTATATTTTAAATACTTCTATTATCCAGCTATGGGGAACACTTGTCATATGCCTTCTTATAATCTATTCAGGTCATGCTTAGATGAAGGTTCTTAATATTATTTTCAAGATTTATCTTTTTTTCCTCCCTTTCAAGGGGTTATTAGATCTATAGGTCTTTAGATCTTAAGTGTCCGTGGTCAAAACTTGACCATAAGATGTGTATTGATTGATTGATGCGTAAGCATGTGTTTTTTTAAGCTTCCTTTGTGATTACACTCATAGTCACATTGAGAACATCTAAACACTTTTTTTTTTTTTTTTTTTATTTTCACTCCTCGAAGGGAGGTATTTATCCCTCATCCGGGTCCAAACCTCAGACCTAAGGATGAGGGATTTTCTGTTTACCCCTCAGCATTCCTGAACATGTTGCCGAAGTGCGTAGAATGGCACCCCATATCTTCTGCGGAGCCCACATGGATTCCCTCCAAGGCAGGGACAACTCTCCATCCATGCTCGCGTCACCCGAATTCTCATTCCGTTCGTCAGTGCCCGGTCACCCCGAGCTGTTCAGATTCCTCGCCCGAGACACCGACCCGTCGGAACTGGTCCTGCTTTAAACCAGCCCAACAGCGTAAGCGAATCAGTTTGACGAACGGGGAATCAAACTTTCATTGCTCGGGGGACTAGCACTGAGAGACGAAAGAGAAGGATTTCGGGGAGAGGCAGATACGTGGAAGAGGCACATCCGAAAACCCAGGGAAGGGTGAGAAGCATCCGCCTCTGGAAAACGGAAATGCTACCACACCACCCCAGTGCACCATGAACCTGAGTTGCTGGTTTCTTCTCCAGACCATTATATCATTTCTCTCGAAAATTCGAGGTGTACGAAATTTATTGATATTGATGATGGATCCAGTGAACTGTGGCAAGCATTTCACCCACCTGACAGCCCACTTAATGGAGGGTCTGGTTTTTCAACTTGTTGTTAGTTGTTATCTGTATCTCGATGAGTAAGCATGTGCTTTTTTAAGTTTCCTTTCTGATTAAACTCATAGCTGCACACAACACATTTAAATAACTTTGCACCTCGATGCTTAAGCATGTGCCGTTTTAAGTCTCTTTTCCAATTACATTAATAGTTGCACTCAGCACATTTAAATATTTTGATGCGTAAGCATATGTCTTTTTAAGTCTCTTTTCAGATTACACCCATAGTCACACTCAGAACATTTAAATAATTTTATATTTCGATGCGTAAGCATGTGATTTTTTAAGCTTCCTTTCTGATTACACTCGTAGCCACACTCAGAACATTTAAATAATTTCATATTTTGATGCGTAAGCATGTGGGTTTTTAAGCTTCCTTTCTGATTACAATCATAGCCACATTCAGAACATTTAAATAATTTTATATTTTCATGTTTAAGTATATGTAATCTTAAGCTCCCTTTGTGATTACACTCATAGTCACACTCAGAACATTTAAATAATTTTTTTTTTTTTTTTTTTTTTTTTTTTTTTTTTTTTCCTCCCTTTTAAGGGGTTTCGGAGATTATAGGTATTTATTTTTTATATGTTGTGGTTAAACTTGACCATAAGGACATCCCAAAAAGATTTTTTACCCAAATCCCAACACAAGTCGCAAGATTGCTATGCTTTTCCTTTACAACCTTACGGTCCTCATTTCCCGTGCTTGTTGACGATCACTGGGAAGCTTCCTCAGATTTTTATGAGACTCTTCTTATTACACCCAGAAATTTCCCAACTATTTTGGAACACCACGATGTCATTGGTGTTCCACATTCTTCTATTTCGTGTTTGAGTCTTTGATATTTTACTCCTTTTCTATTTCATATGCCCAGCGTTTATTTTACCAAATTTTTGGTGGGACTCCCACTTCTATGATATAACACTTTTGATCTCTTTTTATCTTTGACTACACGATGTCCGGTCTATTATGGGTGACTGCTACATCCGTTGGGATGCCAGAATCATAGAGTAGCAGCACTCTTCCATTTCTTCCTATTTCTGGGGATTGTGTTTCCAGTAGTTGCCCGCTTCTATGTTATACTTTTGGCACAATTTTAAAATGAATCAACTTGCAGATGGTGTTATGCCTTTCAGTGTTTTCTGTTTTTATTTTCTAGAAAGAACTGACATCCTGCTAGAATGTGGAGGGACTGATTCTGTGTCTCGTTCACACACATTCTACATATGTCGCTGATGTTCTCCCTTTCTATATGTTTTCGATCCATCTTGTCCTAATTGTTTTATCCTGAGCAGCTATAATCACTCTTTCATCTTCCTGCTTGCAATCGTCCCCTCGTGAGTATCTCCACTGATTTTACCTTATACTAAAGTTTCATCAATGATTTTCTATATTCTTTTGCCCATTGCTTGTTGTTCCACTGGTTTATAAATGTTTTCTTCTTCTTCCTTTCTGCTTCGATTGTCTTTTATATTGTTTGTCTTTTCCTTTGCGTTTTTCTTCCCCCTTAAGCATTGATCGTTGCATCTGCGACGTGACGTTGCGTCGCCACTCATCTCTTTTCTATAGGTACATACAACGGTAGATGATCAGTCCGGAGTTGGCCACTCGCTTCCACCCTCCATTGCGTCGCCTTGCAATACAAGGGGTGCCAGTAGTAAGTGATAGCAGGTTGAGCAGCACCCGATTTCTCGAAACAGTATCAAGAGTATCGTTCCTGAAACTTTGTGTATATGTGTTATTTGTGTGCACAAGCTGATCCGGCAGCGGTGAATTTCCAAAGTCTATTTACGGTGTGGGGCCTATGCTTGTGTATATTTGGAGAATAACTCCGCACCGAAAGAGACGTAGGCTCGAAAAATATCGCGTTACGCCTTGTTGCGGCTTTGCCCGAGAGGTGAGGAATAGGGCTTAAACCGAGAGTAGGCTTGGCCGTGATGACGTAATCTCGTCGTATGCCGAGATTACGCGCGGCGCGCAACCACATATTACTTATTAATGTATTGGATTATTATTATTATATATTCCTTCATTATTATCTCTTTTATTATTATTATTATTATTCTTATTGAGCTATTATTATTATCTATTAAGTAAAATATTATTATTATTTTATTAATTATTATTATTATTACGTCGAAGATTCGACGAATCTGCTGAGTTGAAAAAACGATTCCTGTAAGATCGTTTTTTACCCCCACTCCAACTTCCGCTTGTCCGCCCGCGGTTGCTTCTTCGCCATCCGGTTCAGACTCCCGATCGTCGAATTTGCCCGCCTTCGCCACCTGACTCACGAACTTATCGTATCGTGATAAAATTTTGAGTGGTGTTAGATGGTGACGTACCCTAGGTGTATACGAAGTAACACCTCCATGGGTTCCCCCGAAGGGGGGCCCACCTCCCTCAAACATTAAATATTGACGTGGAAAGGAAACCTGGTATACAATCTTCATATAAGGTACTCACATCAAATATGGGTTAAATAGCCGTACACACCAAAAGGGGTCTCCAGCCCCCCAAGACCTGAAATTTGACAATTAGAACGACAAAAACCTCTTGGTAAAGCAGCTTATCATTATCGAACTAATCCGAAAAAAAAAAAAGAAAAAAATTATAAAAAAAATTAAAAAAAAAGTAGAAAAAAAAAATTGAAAATAAAAAATTAAAATTAAAATTTTAAAATGTAAATTTTTTTAAGAAAAAAATAAACAAAAACAAAAAAAGAATTAAACATGCTTTTTATTCTTTTTAAGTTTATACTTAAAAAAATTACGTTTTTATAATAAATCAAACAGCCTCCAGAGCCTCCTGAGCCGCTAGAGCCTCCAGAGCCTTCCTCAGCGCTCTCCCACCCTCCTCATCCTCTCCAGCCTCACGACCCTCCCCGATCTATGATCTTTGATTCCAATGTCATATTTTGTATAACATAAGCACAACTTTTATTTATTTTTTGTTTTATATGCATTAACAAGTTTTGTTCTTATAATTTTACCCCTTTTCATATTTCTAAGTTAAAAGTCTAATTATTATACAGATAATGAATTATGCAACGTAAACAAAGTTTTCAACATAATGAAGCAAACATAGCACCCTGAGACTACGAATATAATATACACTCACACAATCTACACATCTTAAACATGAATAAACAGTAAATACAAATTTCCATACATAACAGCAGTAACAGTACTAACCTGAGCTTCAGAACGTACCTAGTTACAATTTTTCCCCTAACATATCACTGATATTTTAACATTAACATAGTAACAGTTAACAAAATTTATAGTAACAGTGTGTAATTATCATACAAGATCAATGAATATAGGCTAACGTAACAAAGTTTTCACATCAATAAGCAAACATAGCATCACCTGAAGTACGAAATTTAATGTACACTCACAAACCTAACACGTCTTAAACATGATAAACAGTTACATTAACAAAGTTCCATACCTTTTAAGAACAGTAAAGTAACTAACCATTAACAAAGACGTAACCCTCTTACACTTTTCTACATATCACTGATAATTTTACATTAACATAGTAACAATTTAACATAAAATTTAATCACAGCTCTTGTTTAATTATCATAACTGATCAATGAATATATGCTAACGAACAAAGTTTTCACATAATTAAAGTTAACATATCATAGTCTGAACTACGAATAATAATGTTACAACGACTGACCCTAACATACCTTAATGCGTACGGCGATCAGCAATCAACATTAACAACGTTCCATACTTAAAACAACAGCGAAAGTACTAACGTGGCATAGCAGAACGTGTCTTGAGAAGCACGTTGCGTTTTGATTTACTATGTGTGTGTTACCCATCATTCATATTCACAAACGTTAACATTTAACAAAAAATTATCATCACCATACCTAAGTATCATAGTGACCAACGAAAATACGCTAACGTAACAAAGTGTTTACATCAATAAAGCTAACATAATCATAGCCTGAACTAAGAATATACATGTACATCAACAAACCTACTACTTAATATCGAATAAACATCTGAACACTTAACAAAGTTCCAATAACTTAACAACGTCAAGTAAACTAACTTTGCATACAAAACGTAACCTCTACGTAACTTATTAACACTTTTTCAAACATATCTCTAAACATATCATTAATATTTTTGGAGGAAAATAGTAACATTAATAAATTCATCATCACGCAACCTAAGTTTCATGACTGACCAACGAAGAATACCGCCTAACGAAAAAAGATTTCACATCAATAAGCTAACATATCATAACCTTGAACTAAGAATATAATTACAACGACAAAAACCTAACATGCCTTATGCATGAATAAATCGCCAAACATTACAAAGTTCCCTACTTAATAAAGCAGTAAAGTAACTACCTTGATACAAAACGTAACCTATTCACAAACTTTTCAAGCATATATCTAACACATATCATTACTATTTTCGTAATAACACTGTAATATTTATCATCACCGCTATCTAATTATTCAACTGATCAATCACGATATATGCAAAGTAAACAACGTTTGCCTTAACAAAGCTAAACAATCATGGTCTGAATCAAGAATATAACATACAACGAAAACCTAACACACGCTCAAGCAAGAATAAACTGTTAACGTTAAGAAAGTTTCACACTTAACAGCAAGTAAAGTAACTACAACGCCTACAGAACGACTAGGTACGCAAGCTGATGAGGTAAATATTCATTTAACAAACCAGTATATAGCGATGTGTTTGTTTATTTATTTTTAAATTTTATTCTTAAAACTTTTGTATAAAACTTTATTTATTTTTAATTTTTTTTGTTAAAACTTTTTGTTTAAAAAAAACTTTTTAAATTATTTTGAATTTTTTCTATAAAAACTTTTTTGTTTTTAAAACACTTTCTAGTTATTTTAATTTCATTTCTTTAAAACTTTTTGTTTTAAAACTTTTTGTTTTTTAATTTATTTCTTATAATCTTTTGTTTTTTTAAGAAAACTAATAAAGTTTTAAATTTTATTTCTTTAAAAACCTTTTTTTTTTTTATTTTTTTTCTTAAAATTTTACACTCTTCATGTTTTAAACGTAAAAATTGTGTTTTTACATACCCTAAACGGCAAATCAATTAATCAGTAATTCAAGCCACCTACCCTACCCGCCCATCCAGTAAAGTAACTAACATTCAGCCCAGAACGTAACTACTCACACTTTTCTAACATATCATGATATTTTTACATTAAACATAGAATATTTAAACAAAATTTATCATGACCTCTGTCTAATTGTCCATACTGATCAATGATATATGCTAACGTAACAAAGTTTTCAACATCAAAAAAAAGCAAACAAAGCCATTACCTTAAAAAACTTCCATGAGCAAATACAAAGCCTACAATACCTTAAAAGAAGTTTTCAGAGAAAATTCATGTTTCTCAAGCTCTAACCTGAAATTTTATAGTCTATTCCAAATTCATTCATCAAGCAATATCTGAGCAGTATACTAAATCATCAGCTTGTTGAAAATATTGAGCAAATTGCTGCTCTCTTCTCCTATATACAATAATGTTGGGACTTTTACTAACAGGTTCTTTTCCTCGAGTCTGGAGGCAAACAGTTCAGCTTTCTTTAAGCCCAAATCCCTAACCAAATCATTTAGCTTGCTTTCAGTAAACAACTTAGGTTTCACATTTTCTGTAGTACATTTATACTCTTCATCAGCTTGTTCATATTCATCAGACTGGGAATCACTAGACATTTCCAGTGTAACATCATCATAAGCCTCTGGTGGTGTAGGCACAGGAAGATCTGGACCTTGGCCGAATGGCAGACGGTAGGTTAGGGTACACTATTACTTTTTTTGTTTTGTTTTTTGAGTTGTAATCGGCAACATCAACGGTACAAAAGTAACAATTAGAATGGTTTCTTGACTCCCTCCATATCACTGGAACAGCAAATTTAAAGGCTTTTTCTCCCTTTTTGACCATTTCTTAAGATCATTAACACATACATAGAATACCTTATGTGGCGCCCAAGACCTATCATGATCACTGAGCTTCGTTCCAAGGTATGAGAGGTAGGCTTTCTTAACGAACTCTGCAATGTTCCTTCGAAATATAACAAAAAATATCAGGAGAATTTTCACAACTGCAGCTAGCCATTGTACTCAACATATAAACTAAAATGTGGGAAACTGATGACGCCATGATGTTACAGCTACAAACAAACGAAAAAGAAAAAGGCGAAGAATCCATAGTGTATGTAAAAACGATGAACTTGCTAACATTTTTTAAAAATATTTAGTTGTGAATTATAAAAAAAAAAAAATGGTGGGTGGTACAGATTTTTCATTGTCATATTCGCATTCAGCACACTAAATACCACAAGAATAAGACAAATTCATTCAAAATTATTTTTCATCATCAGCCTGTGCAATTATTGACTACAATAAATTTTTTTAATTTTTAAAAAATTGAAGAATGAATATTTATGCCTAAAACTAAATTAAATTATCACATGTTTAGGATTCATAAAAATAGAAGTATTTCCGCTCTTTTTAGGTAAGCATTTCTTTTTGAGTTGTAGATGTTGCCACCTAGGTTAAACATACTCTCACTGAAGGCACTAGAAGGAGAGGTGCACAAACATTTTTAAAATATGAAAGTTTAAATGTAAATGTAGTGAAAAGGTATGTTATTGTATAAACTTATTAACAGATAATTTGAAAGACAAACAAAAAATAGTTTTAGTTATTTTTCTAATTAAGTGTGTTTGTATATTAAGTGCAGCCCTGTTTTAAGTGTTTTTAACTATCATGGTTTCAACATGTGAAGAATCTGATTTAACCTTATAAAGATAAGTTATTCCTTTTAATTTGTAATTTTAAAGCTTTTTAGTTATGTTAGATAGTCATAGTTAGTTTTTAGGATTCGGAAATTGAGAGCAATATGTAGTTTAGCTAGCACTAGGGTTTGTCTTTTTTCCCTCGACTTCTTTTTAACTTAGAGTTTTAGCGTTTCCCCAATTTGAGTTTTAGCGTAACATTTACCTATTAGGATAGCCATTATTATAATTTATACAGATTTAGCTTCCACTTTTTCAGTTCATCAAGAGTATTTTTCTTTTCTTTTTTGGTACGCAATTTCATGAGTGTGTGGTGAGTTTCTAAGGGAAATATTTTCATATCTTAGATATTTACTGTAATAAGGGTTTTACGTTTTAAAGTTTCAGGTTTTAAATTTAGATTTTGGCATACAAATAATTTCATCCTCATTTATCCTTTGGTTTTTGTCTGTTTGTTTGTCTGTTGTTTTTTTGTGATTATGTGTGCGTGTATGATGACAGATTTGCACAGGCGCGAGCTTTCTATTGACTTTACCAACATCAGTGGCTTGCACTCTAACTCTGCATTCATGGAATACCACCTCTTAATAACTAACAACAATAATACTATAAATAATTAGCTCATTTGTCTGAGACCACATATGGCTGAAAATCATAACACATATAACTCGATTTATAATATATCCAAACTAAAATAATATTACTAAATATTCCAGATTAGAGAGGGATGGAGATAGTAGCGCCTAATGATAAACATAAACACTCGAGTAAACACAGATACATGAGAATTCCTCGAATCTCCTAAACTAATATAGATGTTACATGAATGGCTATAAATCATAATTAATAACATACCAACCAATACATACATACATATACTTGTACTTCTGCTACGATTCTACTCAAGACAAATATTCATGCACTTTATATTGTATCCATTTAACTACATATCATCCGAAGACATAATAATATAATAATCATCTATAACACAATACTGAAGGTACAAAATACTTATATAAGAGGGAGAATTTTATGTAACAACAACAACTGAATGTTAGGAAGTAACACATATACATATAATAGATTATAGGATAGAGAAGAGAAGAAGAGAACTAGAACTATCAATTCTACAACGGCATCTGCGAGCAACTAATTAAACAGAACCTACACAACCCATCTCCGGATAGTCCCAACCCAAATCATTGAACTACACTTACCTATGTTTACCGACTTAGTCGCTACCGCGTTTAGTAAATTACACCACCTCGATCCTATCGGTTAAATCTAACCACCAACCTTTATAGCCCTTTTAAATTTAATTGACTTTTCCTCTTCCAACACCTTAATCCCTTATGTGTTTCTTTCTTTGACAATTCTTGATCAGGCAGATGGCCACTAACTATATAGAGAGTGAACTGCTTGACCTCGTGGACGACCGCATTGAGCAATTCTTGCCGAGATAAAGTCGGGAGCTGCTAATCGTTGACTGGATGAGGAGGTTCATTCACCTTAGTTCGACTAAATCCTTTTCTCCTCAAATTCTATGGTTCGATTGTATTTGTTCTTGGCCTATTCAGCTAGAAAACAATGGGTATCAGCTGTTGGAAAAAAAAATTCTTGTATTCCATCGTAACTAATCATCCCTCGCCTAATTTTCCTTCAGCTAGAAATCACTTGCAGTGATACCTCTCGACGAAGGCCAAAGCGGACTCCAGTTTAACGAAAGCAGTGCGCCTGAACATAACAACTATATAAGTTCATCCTAGCTTACAACAAATCTGTCCATGGCCTCTTAGCCACAAAACATCTCTAACAACTGCCCTGAAATGGATCCTTCTCCTCTGTATTCGCTCCTGAAGATTCTGTTGCTAGATACTCCAGCTGAAGGCAATCTCTTTGGCTCCTCCTATTTCCTCTAATCTCAACCCTGAACGATTTGTGGCATGCCTCTTAATTCCTCCTTCTGCCTCTCAGGCCTCCTCGTGCTGTCCTATGCCTTTGCCTGTGATTACATTTGATCGGGTGCATGGGCTCCTGAATTCTATGAACGTTAGAAGGGGTAGCCGGGATGGCATCTCCCTAAAACCCGGATTTGAGAAGTTGTGCATTCCGTTTGCTGACCCCGTCCCTTCGTTCAACTATACTTCTCTATGCCTCAATTACTAAACACCACGTTTCCCCTCAGTGTTGGGACCAGCGCGCCATACTGTCCTAACCTATTCCGAAAAAACTAGGAAGTGGCTACGATTTTTTCCTTTAAACTATCGCCCTAATAGCTGCAAACTTTGTGTTCTATCTAAGATCTTTGAAAACCTTCTCAACTCTCCCTCACTTCTTAGACATCTGGAATCTCATTCCCCTTACTTTTCATGACTCCGCCAGATACGGCTGTTAGGCGGCGTCGAGGATCACTTTGGCGAGTAACTTTCCTATTATAACACGATTTATGCGTTTTCCACCCATTAGGAACTACAGGGAGATTGCGGTGGTTGAGCCGCTTGAGATACCCAGGGCTTTTGAAAGGGCATTGCAGAATGTATGCGTTGCTGCTTTGCAGGTTGCCTTCCATTAGATTTACTCTTTCTCTTTGCTTATTTTTACATAGCGCTCTTCCAAATCGTTCCATATTGGCTGTTTTTGATGGAGCGACTTCCACATTATTCTCTGTCACTTGTTGTGTTCTTTAAGATTTTGTCTTATTTTCTCCTACTTTATTCCCAACTTCCACTAGTAATTTCTCACTTCCGACTAAATCTATTCATTCCTATGCCGATGATTTGACACTTCATTCTTCTACTCATTTCAAATCTGCTTCTTATTTTGCATCTAGAATTACTAGTTTTCTAATTTCCGATTCTATTCTTGCTGATCTGGACAGAATTACCCTGCGGATTTGCCTCACCTTTGTGAAATTCAACTCTTCAGCTTCACTTCTACAAATCTATCATTCAAAGACCAAAATTCTACTTTTTTTCGATGGATCAATCATCTCACCTATCGACATCGTAAACATCCCTTGGCCTAAACAATAGCAAAAAAATCTCTTCGAAATACCTCGCATCACAACGCGTTGCTGCGGCAGCCTCAAAGAAACTTGAGTTCTGTTTAGACGAGACTTTTTTCTTCTCAGTTACTTCCAGTTATACAAGGGTTCTCATTCGCCCTTGTATGGAGTAGTACTACTATTATATCATGGGGAGGGGCTGGTTTCCCCCAGTTTGTAGGGTCGAGTTAAAGGCCACAATGGTGATCTTGATAAACTATCCTGATACTTTCTAGCTTCACATGACCCTCATCTTTGCTGGGATGCAACTGTTGACTGCTTTATCCTTTCCTCACTATAGGTTACCGTAAGCAAGTGGTTCGAGGGGACTTCTGCGTAACCTCACGTACCATCCAACCTTTGAACGGACGCCACCGTAGTCAAGGTTGATGTCCATTGTGCGGCCACCACTGAGTCTTTGTTGTCCGATATTAGCTTAACTCCAGACCAGTTTCGCTGCGAGTCTTACCTCCCTTTCCTCGCCATACCTCCTGTTCTGTGGAATTTCTTCTTCCAGCTCTATCATCTTCCCTACTTAATTATCTCCCTCACTTAAAGCCTGCGCCTGAGCTCAATGTGAGTAATTTGGGTTAGATGAATTTTTGAGGCGTTTAATACCCCCTCCTTGAATAGGGCTCTGCCCGTGAGCGGCCCCGGTGACAAAACTAAAAAGGAGGGAAAGAAAAAACTTTCCAGCGACAGGATCATCCGGGCCTATAGCTGGAGAAAAAAATTTTTCAGTAAAGGTATTGCAGCTTCCGGGCAAAAGTGCATGACCAGGAGTTGACAAGACACAAGAAATCTAAATCCTCGCCCGCGCCTTTCCAACCTACACTCGTCCTCACTCCCGCATTTCACCTCATGGGTATATAATTACTCACTAATACTATACTATATATTACTATATATATATATAGTATATAGTACTATATCATTTAGCTCCGTTTTATATACTACTTATATATATATTATATACTCATATATAGTATATGTATATATACTACTATTACGTATTATATATACCCGCATATATTATCTATATATATATCATATATATGATCTGACTGCATATATATATACTATATATACACATACCAATATATTATATACTATAATAAGTTATACTATATATATATATATATATATATATATATTTATATATATATCTCATCAAAATTAACGCACCACTGGCTCATATGTCATTAACAGGTTTGAGAAAGGACCAGAACGCTGTGTAACTTGATTTAGCGATGTAATAGTGTTGGGAGTGTATAGGGTCTGCCATCGCTAAAATTAAGGTAAATGACAAACCACCTAATTCCTGCTTTAGCGATAGGTGAAAGGTTATGGTGGGGAAATGTTGAGTAGATGGTCCAATCAGGTGTGAATTTAGTCATTACAACCACCATGAAAAGGATTGCTCGTCGACTAACGCGCGGTGAGTGCGTACAGATTTCCACAATCCGTGCCAAGGGTACGGTTACCGAGAATTCGGTCGACGGTTTGGTGTAGCTGGTGTATCACACACAGCCATTGCACGGGTCATACACGGTACCACGACACCTATGAGCCCGAAAGGAAGCGGGGCCAGGGCAGGCACGCACCACGACTGGCGTTGAAGACCGTTTTATGAGTATTGGGCTGTAAGAGACTAACACACAACAGCAAGGCACCTTCAAATACAGCTACAGGAGGTACATGGGCCCCGTGTGTGATAAACCAATACATCGACGCCTCGCGGAACATAATTTGCGGCTACTGAGGCCAGCCATAATACCACAACACACCAGGGAGCATCGACGGGCGCGACTAGCATTTGCCGGGATCACCTACGTTGAACCGTCGGCGATTGGGCGAATTGCTGTTTACGGATGAGTCCACAGTAAGTCTCTGCACCTCCGATCGGCGATCTAGAGTCTTTCGATGACTTGATGTTCGTACAGAGTTGCATGTCCTAGATGGCGGTTCCCTAATCGCCGCACTGTACATCGCAGACACCCTTGACCCGTATATCAGGCCATATGCCCCCTACATCGGGTTTGTCCAAATACATGGCGACGCAAGACCTCACAAGACCAGATGTGTCACCGAATACCTAAAGACAGTAAAAATCAGAACATTGGGTTGGGCCAGCATTCAGTTCTTACCTAAACCCAATTGAACGTGTGTGGAACATGTTGAAACGACGGTTGCGACAGCTACAACCATCGCCAGGAACCCTCCAGGAGCTGCATGGCGTGTTTGATCAGATTTCAGTGGAGGACATTTGGCACCTCATTGAGAACATGCAACGACGGTGCCTAGCCGTCATAAATACAAGAGGTGTCCATACACGTTATTGAGTAACACCATCCACACACAAACCCTTCACCGCGATAGCGCCCCAAGTTGGAGGAAACGCATCGGCCACATACATTACACATTCGCAGCCCCCCAGGGAATTCTTAAAGCCCCTCGACAATCTTAGCACAGTATAATGTGCCCCCGATGCTATGTTACTAACATAATAAAGTTACACTGTCTTTGGTCCTTTCTGGAACATGTTAACGCCATATGAGCTAGTGGTGCGTTAATTTTGACGAGTAGGTATTATTATATATATATATAAATATATATATATATATATAATTAATATAATTATAATATATACTAAATAATAATATATACTATATATATATATATATAATATATATATATATATATATATATAATAATATATATATACTATATATTATATAATTATATATATTATATATTATTATTACCACATATTCTCTTAATCCCGAGGGTAATTGGTCAGGGAAAGTATTTGTATGGTTTCTGACCAAGTGGAAGGAATATTTAGGCCCGACTAGCAAAGCCCTGCTTTCGCGCGACGTAGTCGGAATGCTCACCACCGTAAAGGCGTTGGGGTTCGCATCCAGTACGCTGCTTTTCAATGCGAGAGGCATGGAGAGAGTGATTTGTGTGAATAGACTGTTCCCTGTTGGTATATGTTGGCTATGGTTTGTAGATGAAGTGTGTTGTATTGAGATTAGTGTTAATACACTATATGCAGTAAACTGCAATACGTAAATATTGCCAGAAAAATCTCCTACTAACGACAAATTTTTTTTGTGTGTTCCGTTCACGTGGCTGAACCGAGAACTGAACCCATACTGAGAGGAAGGTTGCATAGCTTTTGCATCGGAAAAGAAAAGGCAGTGTAGAAGAATTGACAATAAGTCAAAAAGAAAGGCCCAGGCGCTTACCCGCCCCCTCATGTACCATTAATTATTGAGAACTCGTCGCAGTACAAAAAATCCACCTAGAGCTTCATGGGACCGCGATGCGACCCTTCACTATGGATAGATCGTCAATGTAAGGGTCATCCCTTGGCCCAGGTTGGGCCACAACCATTCCCCTCACAAACTCCGCCATTCCTCCTGTTTATACACCTTTCTTCTCGCCATCTACCAAACTCACATTTCTCTCCTTCAAAACATTCGTTTACTGGACTCAAATCCCCTTTTTCTCTGTCCCAGCCGGTCGCGTTTCTCCTAAAACACACTGCCACAATATATCCGCTTACCAACGTGACTACCATTCTCCTTCCACATGGACCAACCATCTCAACATTACTTTTTCATTTATTCTCTGCAGCTTTACCCCTTTTCTTCACACCACACAACTCTCTAATACGTTCATTCCTCTTTTTTCAATTCTTCTCACACCTAAGGTGTCCATCTGAACACATTGACCTTTAGAGTCTATACTTCTTATTCCAGACCATAGTCTCGCTACTATACAATAACACAGGTAACAACATACCCTCATGTAAGATCCTAGCAAACTCAAGACTTAGTCCCTTTACATTCACCAACGATTTAATTGCACCAGCCATTTTCATGCCATTCACAACTTTCCTACTACACTCTGCATAATCCGTTCCCTTCTCATCCAACATATATCCTAAATATTTAAACTCAGACACTTGTTCTAGCTGCTCACCATCTAACATTAACTTACACTGAGGACTGTCTTCACTTCACAACCATAACCTTACTCTTATCCACGTTACTTCAAGCTCTCCTTTTACACACTCTGCCAAATCTCTCTACCAATCCTCTCAAACTCTCTTCAGATTCGCCACACAAAACCAAATCATCCGCATATAATAGGTAGGGCACCCTCCTCTCATTTCCATTCTCCATCATTCTAACACCATTTCCTGCCAATTCTTTCATAACCCCATCCATATACAAATTGAATAACCAAGGAGACAACACAACCCTGTCTCACTCCGCTATTAATCCTAAACAATCGACCATGACACCATTTATTCTTACACACGCTTCACTATCGTCATACATACTTTTGATTCCCATCAGAAGCCTACACCAACACCAACATCACTAACACCTGCCATAGAGCTTCCCTTATTAACCCTATCATGGCCTGTTGCAAACCATAAAACCTAAATACAATTTATTTCTTTTTTCTTCCCTCGATTTTTTTCAATCATCTGTTTCAATGTAAAGATTTGATCCCACACATCCTCTACCACTCCTAAAACGCACCTTGTTCTTCACCAATTCAGTCCTTCAGTCACTCGACGCACTCTTCGACCAAAATACAGCATATACCTTCCTACAACACTCAATAAAAACTTATCCCCTATAATTTCAACAGTTCCCCTATCTCCATTACCCTTATATAAGGGTACCTATTTACTGCTCTCCTCCAAATCCCTTGGAACTTACCCTCCATTAAACGCTTTATTACACAACTTCCAAATCCAATCAATCACCATCTTGCGCTATATATATCTTGATCAATTTCACCAGTAATTTCATCTATAACCTGCAGATTTACCAATTCTTCATTTTTCTCACTCTACCAATTACCTCCTCCTTGCTAATAACCACCATCCCCAAAATACCTATTCTTCTTGCACCATCAAACCCAACACATTCACTATCACCTCATTATATATTATATATATATATATATATATATATATAATAATATATTATATTATATATTAGTATATATATATATTATATATATATATATTATATATATATATATATAATATTATATATATATATATACACCGGAAGGGTGTATTTTATTCTCATAGTGGTGTTATGTTCTTGTTAACTTGGGCATGGCATAGCTGTGAGAACCAATGCAGATGGGTCTTTTGTGTGACCCTCCGACCCCCAGCACGTGTATGTGGGCATTTGTTATGCATTCGTGCTTAAACATTTACCATATGCACTTTCTTTCAACCTTCTTTATTTCCCCTCCGACTTTTTATTAATTTCCATCTTTCAATCCACCCTCTTTATCACAGACATCACTTACTCCTCATATCCCTGTGTGTGGGAGAAAGAATTTGCCCACATCGTATTGTCCTGCGTGTGTCGTAGAAAGCGACTAAGGGACGGTGATAGTTGCGTTGGGCTACCTACTACCATCTATTTCTTGCCAGGAATGCTAATGCAGGCCTCGGAGAGGTCGTGATCGCCGTAAAAGGGGCCTTCTATCTTTCGGCAAACATGTATGAATCGATGGGTAAATGGAATGTCAGAGGAATAAAGTTGAGGAGAGAGAGGAGAGAGGTGATGGAATATTTAGAAAGGACAAATTTGATTTATGCTCGCATGTTGACTGAAACAAAAGATGAAGAAAAGGTGAAATTAAGTGTGTGGTGTGAAATGTGTGCGTACTGGTTTGTGGAGATAATGAGAGAGGAAGAGAAGGAGTTTGCCAAATTTTGGAGTGACCTGTGGTTATTGAAGCTATGTAGACTTTGATTGTTGTTGAGTCTAGAATTCTAATGGTTAAATTTAAGTTTGAAAAGTTCAAGGTATGTTAGCGTTGTGACGTATGGTCCAGATTATTGAAAGTGAAAAAAGAGAGTACGATTTTTTGGGATATCTGAATGATGTTCTGGATGGTGAGTAGGAGCTTCAGATTGTAGTTTTGGGGGACCTGAAATGTGTTGGATAGGTGATTCAAAAAAGGGATGATGCGTATAACAGGTGGTTTTGGCTTGGCGGGGGAGAAAATTGAAGAATGGTAGGAAGGTGATTGATTTCTGTGAAGAGGAGAGTATGTGTGTAAGTAATACTTTCTTAAACACAAGAGTATCCATAAGTTACTAGATTTGGTGTAGGTAGGAGATGGTATCGAAGGTGGAAAAGTTATGATTGATTTTAGTGTTGTGTGAAGAGGAGATGTTGGAAGTATGGTTGGATGTTAAATCAGTGAAGGGGTTTAGGAGATGGGATTATCGGATCATATGTTGTTCTATGTAAATTAAGTTAGTGGGGCTTGTGGAGTGGAGGAGCGAAGGTTGATAGCGAAAGGATGTATGCGTAAAATAATAATGGAGAGTTAAAGTGAGCCAAGATTGAATAAGGGATAAGTATGTAGGCGCTCCGCTAGATAAAACGGATTTGAATGTGAACAAAGGTTGATACTGAACAAATCGGATCTGCAACAATCATACAGTCACCTAAGAGTCGTCGTGAGCTCACACTAATGGAATTCGCGATCGAGCGTACGCATCAGAAGTAGGATATAAAGACACGTGTATTACATACGCACAGTGAATGGTGGAATGAAGAGGTTGATGCAAGCGGTTAAAGGTAAAAAAAGAAGCGTGGTTGAATGTACCTAAAGCAAATGATGAAGACTCCAAAGAAAGATGCTTGGAATTATATATAAGGAGGAAAAAAAAAATACTAAAAGGTGTATTACGGTAGGATAAAACAAGAGGTAAATGAACAGTTTATGGGAAGGAGGATGAATGGTGACTTACAAGGAATAGGAAGCTCTTTCTGGAAGGAAGCGCGAAAAGGTTAAGAATGAGAATAAGGGGAATCTGCTTAGAAAATGAATAGGGATGGTGCTTTTGTAACTGATGAAGTAGGTGTGAGAGGAGTGTGGAAAGAACACCTTCAAAATCTGTATAATATTGGACAGTAATTGAAGAGGGATAGTGAATGTTGTGTGGGTTTGATGGTGCGCAAGAAGGAATAGGTATTTGGGATGAGGTTATTAGTAAGGAGGAGGTAAATTGGAAGAGCGAGAAAGTTGAAATGGTAAATCTGCAGGTATAGATGTAATTACTGGTGAAATTGATCAAGAACGGAGGCGAGATGGTGATTGATTGCATTTGGAAGTTGTTGTAATAAAGCGTTTATAGAGGGTATCGTTCCAAGGGATTGGAGCGAGAGCGAGGTAATAGTTACCCTTATATATAAGGGTAAGGGAGAAAATGGAACTGTAGAAATTATAGGGGAATATAGTTTACTGAGTGTTGTTAGAAAGATATATATACTGGTATTTTGGTTCGAAAGAGTGCGAAGTATCTGAAGGACTGATTGGTGAAGACAAGGTGGCGTTTAGGAGTGTAGAGGATGTGTGGATCAAATCTTTACATTGAAACAAATTAGGATATTTGAGAAAATGAGGGAGAAGAAGAATTAATTGTATTTAGTTTTTATTTGATTATGCAACAGGCGTATGATAGAGTTAAATAGGGAAGCTTTATGGCAGGTGTAGTGATATGGTGTTGGTGGTAGGCTTCTGAATTGGAATCAAAAGTATTATGACGATATTGGAGGCGTTGTGTAAGAATAAATGGTGTCAATGGTGATTCGTTTAGGATTAATAGCGGAGTGTGACACAGGGATGTGTTAATGTCTCCTTGGTTATTCAATTTGTTTTAAATGGGTTTATGGTTATGAAAGAATTCGAGGTGGGGAATGGCAGGAAAAGAGCGTTGTATAGAATGGTGGAGAATGCGAGATGAGTGGGAGGGTGCCCTAACCTATTATATGCGGATGATTTGCTTCTAAAAAGTTTGTGTGTTGCGAATCTGAAGAGAGTATGAGAGGATTGGTAGAGAGATTTGGCAGGGTGTGTAAAAGGAGTGGGCTTGAAAGTAAACGTGGATAAAGAGTAAGGTTATGGTTGTGAGTTGAGACAGTCCCAGTGTGAAGTTAATGTTAGATGGTGAGCAGCGTAGAACAAGTGTCTGAGTTTAAAATATTTAGGGTATATGTGGATGAGAAGGGAACGGGATGCAGAGTGTAGTAAGGAAAGTTGTGAATGAGCAGGAACGGTGGCTGGTGCAATTAATCGTTGGTGAATGCAAAGGACTAAGTCTTGAGTGTGCTAGGGTCTTAACATGAGGGTATTGTTTACCTGTGTTATTGTATGGTAGTGAGACTATGTGTCTGGATATAAGAAGTTTAGATCTTAAGTTCAATGTGGTTCAGATGGACAATTAGGGTGCTAGGTGGAGAAGAATTGATATAATGAGAGGTAATGAACGTATTAGAGAGTGTGTGGTGTGAGAAAGGGGGGTAAAGAAGAATAAATGAAAGTTATGTTGAGATGGTTTGGTCAATTGGAAAGAATGGATTGGTAGTCGGTTTGTTAAGCGGATATGTATAGTGGTAGTGTCTTTTCGTGAATAACCGACCTGCTGGAGACCGAAAGAGAAAGTTGGATTGAGTCGGTGAAACGGAATGTCTGAAGGAGGAGAAATGTTGAGTTGGCAGACGGCGAGAATAAGGTGCATGATAGAACGAGAATGCGGGGTTTTGTATATGGGGGCAATGGTGGGCCCCACCTGGGCCAGGGGATGAAACCCTTTACAATTTTGACGATTTACCATTAGGTTGAGGGTCCGTCGCGTCCCATTGATGCTCTCAGGGTGGATTTTCGTCTGTGACGAAGCTCTCACTAATCTAATGGTACAGAAGGGCGGTTAAAATAAGGCTGGGCTTCTTTTACGATCGTTTTGTCATGTTCTCCTACTGCTTTTCTTTTCCGATGACCGTCGCGCACCTTACTCCACAAGGCTTGGGCAAAGAGAAGGTGAAAGAAGAAGAAGAAGATATATATATATATATACATAACACCATCTACCTTTTTTCCCCAAACTGGGGGTCACTATGGCATATCGTCAGAGTAGGGTTCATCCCTTGGACCAGGTGGGCCACAACCATACCCCCTCACAAACCCCCGCCATTCACTTCCTATATAAAGAACCTTTCTTCTCGCCTACTTCCAAACTCACATTTCTTTCCTCCAGACATTCCATTATATGAACTCATCCACTTTTTTCTTCGTCTCCCAGCAGTTGATTCCCAATATACTCGCCACTATAAATCCGCTTAACCAACCGACTATCATTCATCCTTTCCACATGACCAAACCATCTCAACGTACTTTCATAAATCCCTTTCTTTACACCACACAACTCTCCAATATATGGTGTTGGTGGTAAGTTTCTCAATGGAATCAAAAGTATGTATCACGGTAGTAAAGCATGTGTAAGAATAAATGGAATTGAAAGTGATTGGAGCTATGGTAGATTTTGTGTGCGAGTTCTAGAATTCTAATGGTTAAATTTAAGTTTCTAAACGTCATTATAAGGTGAAATATGGTCCATCTGAGGGTAATGTTGAAGAGAGTGCGATTTTCAGAGATAATATGAATGATGTTTTGGAAGGGGTGAGTAGGAGCTTCATATTGATTGTGTTAGGTGACCTCAATGGTTGGATAGGTGATCAAAAAAGGGATGGTAAAACCGGTTGTTTTGGGGAGTCGGGAGAAAATGAGAATAGTAGGAAGGTGATTGATTTCTGTGAGGAGAGAGGTATGTGTGTAAGTAATACTTTCTTTAAAAACAAGAGTGTTCATAAGTATACTAGATTTGATGTAGGTAGAGATGGTATCGAAGTGAAAAGTATGATTGATTTTGTGTTGGTGAAGATGATGTTGAAGTATGTGTTGGATGTTAAATCGGTGAGAGGGTTAGGAATAAGATTATCGGATCATTATGTTGTTTTACATACAATTAAGTTAGTGGGGGCTTGGTTGGGGAGGAAGGTGATCAGGAAGGAAGTGGGTAGAATTAAGAGTGAGAAGTTAGGTGAACAAGGCAATAAGGAAAAGTATTTAAGAGCGATCGCAAGTAAATCAGTTGAATGTGAACAAGTTGAAACAAAACAAACTGGAAGAACAAAAGGAAGGAGCCAGTTGTTAAGCACTGCCCAAAGGCGAGTATGTGGATGTCTAAGTAAGAAGTAAAGAATTGATTTAACAGTGAGTGTGGAAGAAGAGTGATGCAAGCAGCTCAAAAAGGAAAAAAAGCGTGGATGAATGTACTAGAAGCCAGTGATGGTTTCAAAAAGAAAGATGTTTGGAATTATATAAGGAGGAGGAAAGAGAAATACTAACAAAGGTGCATACGTAGGAGAAAAATCGGAAGGAAGCGCGAAAGGTTAAGAATGAGAATAAGTGGAACCGGGACCTACAAGGAATTAGGAAACTCTTCTGGAAGGAAGCGCGAAAGGTTAAGAATGAGAATAAGTGGAACCGGGACCTACAAGGAATTAGGAAACTCTTCTTAGCTTTTCATTTAATACTACCAATTTTAATACACATGCTATAT